>JARYHS010008074.1:363517714-363550741 GCA_031002005.1 Vandiemenella viatica | reverse complement strand
TAATATGTAGTCACAAATTACAGTGAAACCTTACATGGTAACTGGTTGGTAAGAAAATAACTGGTTATTAGATGCTGGTAACAAGTGTATACACTGTTCCACATAATAAGTATTAATTATCTCGGGATTGTATTTGTAGATTACAGGAGATATTGGTTATACTAATGGGTTGTTGCTAACTTGTTGTCAATATATAATAATATTATCAATTATATAGTAATATTGACATTACTAATAAGTGTATGTACTGTTCCACATCCCCGAGATTATTCTCACATGGGATCAAAGTGAACATATCTATCTATCTAAATAACGCTGCTAACCTTCAAAATGACGCAACTTGGTAAATATTTCTTAGTTCACTGCAACTGCGATAATTCTCGACACGTGATATAAGAAAATATCTACATCGAATGAATATAAATAAAAAAAGCATATAATATTTAATATGTTAATATCAACGCAATACATACTTTATAGTGTTCTGGCAATTAATTATTTCACGGTTGGTTAACTAAATAGAATTGTCACTAAACAATGCCTATAACCTCAAACTTGCAGTGTCATATCTGGCCGCAGTCAGTCCCGTATCGAAGGCCGGGAGCGTTACGGACACGGCTACACAATGACCAAGCTCAGACTATTATCAGTAGAGATTATATACAAATGTTAACACGGCGGTGCTGCTAATATTAATAGCCACAATCAGCGTTTTTTTTTTAATAATAAGTTTACATTCTTTTGGGAATGCTGTGTAGTTCTTGTAGGCCCCAGAGGCGTAGTTGTTGATGGAGGTCGAACCAGTGCCCTCCGGAGCAGGTCGTCCTTCCAGCTCCTGCTACCTGCACGGTACGGCACCGCATAACGAGCATCGCGTGCTGCCCGCCGCGCCGCGCAGGCTGCATTCCATCTCCTCCACTGTGCACGGCCGCTGTAACGGCACCAGGCCTTCTCACAAATATATCACTGCGTGAGGGGTTACCAAACAGGAAAGATTTTTTTTCCTAATTATTCTTTAGATCGATACATAACAAAACAGATTTCGCTACATAGACTGCTCTGTTGTCATCACATATTTCCTTCGAACTACAGGTGTTTTGATCCCAATATCACAAAAAATTGTTGCACATGTACAAAATTCAAAAGTTTTAGGAAAAAATTTGAGAGAAAAGTAGAGGTTCATTAATTTATTCTGTGTTAACTAACTCACGCATAGTCCATTTGCAGACGATAGTTTGGCTGCAGTTACCACGTACGGTATATATGATCGTAAACGTAAGCAGTGGCAACTTACTGAGTTCTAGAATTGAAGTAGCTCCAACCAGCATAACGAAGTATGTTAATGAGACGCAACTAGACTTAGGCGCGCCGAGTGCCAACATGAAAACTGTTTTATGTGTTTTCCTGTAGTTATATGTGGCGCTACACAGTGATAAGCCCACACTTAGGTGTGTACCTGACAGATTTGGCATCACCCGTGCTCCGTCTTCCTATGAAGTCCACCTTTGTGTATTATGAGCGATGTTCTATACTCCTTCATCCGATTTAAATCAACTTTCCAACTTGATTCATATGCCTCAATTTTTTCTGTTCTGCTATATTTCCACAGTTTATTGAATGAGTGCAAAGAACTGAATCAAGTATTGGGCATTACTTGTCAATAGATGAGGCAATAGCCAATTTTCTGAGTATTAACTGGCTTCTTTATTTAATTTTAATAACTGCAGAGTCCTGTAGTAGATGTCAGCTTGAAGAAGATTCTGGGTCCGATCATTGTATTTTCAGACGTCAATCGAGTTAAGACAAAAAGAAACAACGTCATTAATCATCGCAATAATGGTTATCCTTACATAAAGTATAATAACTTCTTTATATAAATGGCAATAAAAACGGAATTAAGCTGTTAACAGGTTTTAACTATAAGCGGCAAATGAAACACAAGATGAAAAACTAACATTTACGGTCCAATAAAATTTTCTAGGGATTCCAGCTGAATGGGTCTGTTGATAACTCGACGTTTCGGTGATCAGAGACTGCCGCCAAAATGAAGTAATTGATGCTGACAAATGGGTATCTGTCTATACGGCGCCGATAAAGACTTCATTCGTACGACATTTACTGATGTATACAGTCATAGATGCCCTGTACATTGTGAAATCACTAAGAAACCGTCCTTCCAACTGATGAAAATGTTATATTGTTTGCCTGCTAGTTTGTCACATGGCATTTGGCTGTAGCAATTGTTTGCGTCCCTTCTGACTATGCTCTTATCTCATTGCGTCACCTTGTTTTATGTAGACATGTTGCAAAATATGCATACAATTATTCTCACCTTTCTTCGTTTCTCACGGTCATTTACCGGTTCGAATTATACCTTTCAGTGACATAAAATTTATCTGCTTGTTGGTAACATTTATAGTTCCCGTTATTTCTGCTACACTTCGCTTTCCTGATAGGCGGCCGCTAATAAAATATTTTCCGCCATACAAATTTATTTCATCTGACTCGTATTCGGACATTTTTCTTTCCTGACGTTAAAATTTCAGACAGGTACGGAAGTGTTGTCAATAAGCGGCTCGCTGTCACCAAAGTAAAACCAGCAAGTTGTGCAGTTATGAACTGTCACTCTTTCCTACTGAAAATCTACCTATAATCTGGACTGCAAAAATTTATTCTACAGAGAAAGGACCGAATTCAGACAGAATTTATTATGAATAATGTTTAATAATGTTTTAAGCTTACTTGCGATAAACCTGTAGGCATCGAAATTAGTGCTTGCATACTTCAACTATCCTAGCACACACAAGAATTTTTTAGTTACTTTTGGATTAAGTTTAGCATCTAAATAATTAATTTTCCAAAAAGTACCCAAATGACATGATGGGGACAAGAGGCCACTTACATCAAAATTTGAAGTGATTGCTTAAAAACGTTTTAAATCCGCGTAACGGTGTACGTTACTTTAAAAAAGTTACACAATTTGAAAATCATAAGAGGCAAAATTAAATTAAGATTAAGTGTAGATTTCGCAGTTTTCTTCAACTCCAGGACAGAAAGTAATCCAAAGGAACACTCTTGACACTGGATCCACCGCTCTTGTGATCTTAAAGCTGAAACACTTTTGCTTGGGTTAGATTTCCTGCCACGGTAGTTTTCTTGATGATATCCTTCTTCATTTTGTCTTTTTCTTCCTCTCTTTTGTAGCTGTTGTAGCTGAAAGCTCATTTTTATATGAACTTTATGTCAAAACCTGTTAGGAACTTTTGCCTTAGCCGCTGCTTTTCCTACTGTTGTTGCACGGGGCAATGGAACAATATCCTTTGGGCTAACACAAAACGAAGGTTCTGCCTCTTGAAATACTACCACAACATTAACTTTGATTTAAAACACTTTCAAATAGAAATAATGTATTTGATTGTGTTTTTTTATTATTATTATATCCTCACTTAAGCCTCAAATGCTAATAAAGCATCTATTCAAAGTATTGTACATAGGGAATGTTAATAATCCCATAGGAATAAACAGCTGCTGGTGACGGTAGCCATTTTCCCCTGATCGACGCCGTTGCAGAAATATAGGTCTACCTTAACAATACAACGCTACAACGCGATCGCCAAACGGAAAATTTGTAGCCAAAGCAGCGCTCTTGCAAAAAAAAAAAAAAAAAAAAAAAAAAAAAAATCGTTAGGTCACGTGATTTCTTAGCAATAAACAGCTAAACTTGGCACTTCTACTATATAATTTCTTAAACTCACGCACTCACTCACTCAGCTCTGTAGCTATTGGCTGGATAACAGTGACGTAACGAGCCGGCCTTCACTCGCAAATTAACAGTGACTAGAGATATTTTTTAAATTGGAGGTTAAGTCCACAGTTTAAAGAAAAGCAACTGCTATGAAATTAATTGCCAGAATACATTCATTAAAGCTGCTTTAAGCAGCATTTTATTTTTTTAAAAAATATGAAAAAATTTTAAAGCTGTTATAATGTGGAACTACAAGTACTTTTCAGTAACAAGTCGCTCATAAAAGTAACATAAAAAACTTAAAATATTCATGGTCTGCTGTAACCATGCATGCAGGTGTCATTCTGGCTTGGGCTAAATTTCACTTTAGTTAAAACCTTCGCTAATGTTGTTGCCTGACCAAAGATTATAAATTACTCTTTATTTGCTTTTTGCGTATGTTACTGACAACTTTAGTTAATGGTATTTATGTTCGCTGTACATGAGTTATTAGGTTATTTGAAGTGGACATCAGACAAAATGCTACCGAATCCAGTATTCTAGTAATTCAAGTCTTCCGAGTTGCTCAGCTAATAACAGTCTGGAATCTGTATTAAGTTCTCTGTCCGTTACAGAAAATATGACCAAAGATTACATTATGAATATTTGTCCAGCCTCAATAAAAACAACTTGACGTTTCCGAAGCATACAGGAATTCTTCAAATTTTGCAGAGTGAACATTTAGGGTCAAATACAAGTCATGTTTGTATTTCAACAAGTTCGAATCTACTACCTTTGAAACAATTATACAATAGCGCGGTAGTCTCTGGCCGTGTTCAATATGTCTATTAATACTTTTGAGTTCTTCAAGCTCAAGAGATTTTATTCACCCTAAGGGTGAAACACAGGTTAAGTTCGTATTTGGTCAGATCAGGTCAACCTGTCATAATCTTTAACGTAAAGCTGGAAATATTCTGGACCCGTGACGATACTCAAAAAACGATCGCGGGTTTACGCTAGTAACAAATGTCGGTCTGATCAAAAACCACAAATGTTGTAACAACTTCTATAAATGACACGTTAACCGTTAATGAGATCATGATTCTCAAGGCATCGAGTGAACGAGTTATGATTTTTCCCACGCGATAGCACCACTCCTTAAACCCCAAAACGCCCGTGGCCACATTGCCATCCAGGGCCACTTTGGTCGGCTCTCCTCTACAAAGCAACACAATCAGCTACAGCTGAAGAAGAGCTCACCCTTATGACCGTGCCCGTTAAAGCGCCACCACATGGGACTTGCGAGTGCCAGGTTCATATCCGCGCCTGGTATACTGGCCTTCCTGATTACTGAATTTAGGCTATTTTCCATAATTACCTAGGCAAATGTTGGAATGGTCTTCTGTCTCTGCCTGAAATATTACACTTATCACAAACAGAAATTTACAGTTATAAAATAAACATTAATTAAACGTTTCTTAAAAGACAGATGGCTATACTGAGTTCTCCATCAAGATAGTTCTCACGGCAGACGCAAGCAATCAAAACTGCGCAACTTGGCTGAGTATCTCCCGGCTGTGCGAACCATACGAAGAAAAAGGTTAAAGCAGACGGCAGAGCCAGCTGTCAAAAAGTTGTGTTCATGTCACCGGCATCAGGCAAGACGCCAGAGAATATTACCGTAGCGTCATTATGTTAGCAAAGTCCCAGTTCACGCTAAAATGAAGTAATATTGTAGCAGCAGTCAAGACAGGATCCTACCGATGGCTCAGTTGGTTGTGGAACTGTGATGGTGTGCGGTGCTGAAGTACGGTTACCTGGTTCGAATCCTGGTGTTGAGAGTAATTTTTATCATCAGGACTTGGCTCGCACAATTTCTTATCACCGGACCGTGCAAACCTCTCCGGAGTATGGAGTATGGAGTAAGGTCAAACGATACTGTTGACGCTGATTCCTCCGTCAAATGGGAACGTTAAGCCTAGCGGACCCTCTAGTGTGTTTCCGAAGAGCAGGCCTGAATATGCCGGTTCCGGGATTCACCTTCTCCCTTCTTTCATCTGATCCTCAACATTGAACCCCCACAGTGTCACGATCATCCACACTTACAACAACACTGACACACGGGGAAGGCAACGGGAAAGCACCCCACTTCAGCTTCCCAGACTCCCCCCTGGAGGGGTAAACCTCCCTCGTGGTAACCGCCTACACCCGGACACGGGCTACGGGTGCGTGCAAGAATAAGCCGTGGCGGGGCGGTGCGAGGCGGGCCGGAACGGAGGGTAGAGCTCGCCCGCACATGAAGTGGGCCGCGTCCTTGCGAGCGCGGGTGACTTATAAATTTGGAGGCGGCCCGCGCAGCCTTTCTCCGCTGGAGAGCGAGGCCGTCCGGTGAGGCACTGCGGCACAAGGCGCACGTACACAAACTTTTCTGCCACAACTGATGTCCGGCGCGGCGTACGCGGTTCCAACAAAGGACCTTAACGTACTGTAATGAACCTCGGGGTGAAATTTCCACCGAGCATGGTGGATTAATGGTAACGTTCTGGCCTCGTATTCGGGAGGACGCAGGGTCTAATCCCCGTCTGGCCATCCAGATTTGGGTTTTCCCAAATCACTCCAGGTGGATTCAGGTATGGTTCCTCAAAAAATGGCATGGCCGAATTCCTTTCCGTTCCTGGTCGCCTATGATGATCTCGAGGATATTTCCTCTGGCCGACCCCTCTACAGTCGGCCTTGCAGACGGTAACATTGTAACTTTTAAGTCACATTGCCAAGCCGGTTGTTGTTATGGCGCTAATGATTCCGTCGCCGACGCGCCTTTAAGCTCCAATAATAATAATAATAATGATAATAATAATAATAATAATAATCTTATATCTTTAAACGAGCAATTCTTCGGATCTCGGAAACTGCTTTGACGATTTGGATGAAATTTGATATTTAGATAACGTTTTGACTTGTAAGATCACCTAAATAGTTGTCTTCCCTACGAAAAAGCGGGTTTACAAAATACGAACAATTTTTTCACTCGGTATCTCGAAAACGGCACTACCGCCATCTCGTAGACAATTCAGGTACCAGAAAGCCTACAAACAAATTCTCTTTGGATTCAAAGAATATTTAAATGAACAATTCTCATATACTGGCTGTCCCATGGAAATATTAGCACTGCAAGTTTAATTGTAAAACATTTAAAAAGGAAGATAATTAAAAATTTATCATTGGTTTTGTCAGAGGTGATACTTTACAGAAACTTCTTTGAAAATAATATCATCGTTCACTTTTTGACCGTCAAAAAGTGATTGTTAGTTTGTCATTAAATACTACCACGTGAGGTATGAACATAGTTTTATCGGAGTGAATGCATTTAGCACTGATGATCATTACCGTGATGTCACAATCTGATGATGAATTCTTATAGAACTCGACGAAACATATAGAAAATAAAGAAAAAATGTTCTTGATACCTCGCTTGGTTTTCGAGATATAGCATGTCAAAAATAAGTTATAGGTATAGTTCCTTGTGCTTTGTCGACGTTTCTTCTGGTCCAGGCCGTATTTCAACCTAACAACAACCATTATGAACAAAATAAAACATATAGACATAGTAGATTTGGTGGTGAATGGATTTTTTTCTGGTCCAGGCCGGATCTAATCCTAACCCCTTCACTTGAGATATCAGAAAAATTAATTCTTTATTTTCGATTTGTCTCGACGAGTTTCATACGAATTCATCATCAAACTTGGCTGTGGCGAAATTTATATTCTGGTCCAGGTCGCATTTCAACCAACCACGTCAATTTTGAGATACGATATCTCGACAACTAGGCAAGATATAAAAAATAAAATAATATTTTTACTTTCAATTTTTCTCGTCGAGTTACATAAGAATCAATCATCAAGGGTTATCGTAGAATCCCTTGAATTACCACAAATCTCGCACCATTAATTAATTCCTGACTGGCATTAAGATTTCTATTTAACATTATAATAGCATTTTTCTTTGAAAGCAATTTATAATTTATGAGGCGGTGTCGCAAATGGATCTAGCGATTTGGATGAAATTTCATATGTAGATAACGTTTTGCTTTTCAAGTTTTTAGCACGATTTTTTTTTTAAGGAGCAATTTTTGTATTTGGTTTCTCGAAAACGGCTCTAACCTCATTACGTAAAAGCTTCACGTGCCAGTAAGCCTACTGATGTTAGTTAAGCTTCTCTTTGGTTAACTGTGCACCTCAAAACGCCTAGGAAGCCTTCAAGCCTTTTACTTTAATCAAACCTTCCTCGAAATCTTGGATATTGAACAGAAATCGAAAGATGCCGAGCGAAGATTGGTCACCCAGGTACTAATAATAACAACATCAAAAACAACAAGGACAGCGGTCACTGTAGCATCTTGCTAGCGCAGTTGATTAAAGATTAAAGGAAGGACTGGGCGAAACCCAGTCTGTTAGTTCTGTTCTTTAGGAATATTCCAGTTTGCTGCCAACTTTAAGGTTCCTATTCTACTGACGAATAGCCGCGAACAGTGTCCCGTGGCTTGATTCATAACCACTGGGAGAGAGAAGAGGACAGAAAAACTAAACTTCTGATGGTTAATATTTCTTGCAACACCATTGCTCTAACGATATAAACCCGTGCCTTTTACTAAGCGTTGTTGCAGTGCCGTAGTGACCTTAGCGACAATACAGGCCTTACTTAACTATATGGCAGCTGAGTTGCAAAGTACTAAAAGACTTGTTTAAACCGGTAACGCTAGGTGTTATCGTCTGTAGAACAGATCTAGCATTCAAGGAGACATACCATCAAATGTACGCATCATTCAGCCCATCTACACTAAGAAAGGAAACATTTATCTTCCTTACTTTACACGTTGTTTACAAAACTTAGGTGTCTTAAAGATATTACATTACAGGAATTAGAAATGGAACAATAACCGAAAAATTCTCCTTCAATTTTTTGACACTTTGTTTATTTCAGTCATATCCAGACGAAATATCTCCTCCAATACTATCCATATGCCTTTTGAGGTGGATAAGTCTCTACATTTCCTTCCATGCTAAGAAAGAAGAAGGAGGGCGGATACAGCATGTGTGACATCCGAATCCATCTTATAAATTAAACATTTAATTATTCCAGTCCATAGCAAAAGGAGCAAAGAATTGCTGAATGGATTAGGAATCGAGTCGTTA
Organism: Vandiemenella viatica; assembly: GCA_031002005.1. Lineage (NCBI taxonomy): Eukaryota > Metazoa > Arthropoda > Insecta > Orthoptera > Morabidae > Vandiemenella > Vandiemenella viatica. Next base: position 363,541,824 of record JARYHS010008074.1, on the reverse strand, counting down.
GGTACGCGTGAGAGGTTTGTCTTGTTACTTCCGCGCAGTAAGTTCTCTTTGTGGTCTCAGTCGCAGCTTCCGTCATGGTCTGTCTACATAATGAATAAAAAAATTAGTGTTCCAAAGTGGATGGTGACTTTCCATCAAGCTGAACTAGCAAATAACACTGTGTTGACCTGTGCTCGTAAAAATGCCAAGTTAAAATACAAAAATCGAACATGATTCGAAATAACATCACGTCAGCAATCCATTTAAATCCGCAAAAACCGTAAAGGGTGTGTTATGCGGTGTCGGTAAAACAAGAAATTATCCACGGCAGTTGTCCAACACGTAAACCTCGGTGCGAGTAGGCCTACGTCTGCCACGGCAGTGCTAGCTGGGAAAATATCCATGACTATAGAGCCTGATGCTGCCTGCTTTAGTATCTTCGCACGGCATCTTTCGATTTCTGTTCAGTATGCAAGATTTCATCAAAATCCTTAGAGAAGTTTTTGAGAAATTAATGTTATCTATTTACAAGAGTTGCTCATATAATAATATTAGCTTAGATTGGACAGATTAAATATATAGACAGTATAAAAACCTAACCTGAAGGTTGGTTGGATCCTTCACATGCAGGCATACTAAGCCATTGTATCAGAGGTAGGACGGCCAGTTCCTTTCCTCTCGGACCTACAATTTAACGTCGATTCCGAACCACAGAACGCCCCAGCGTAGTTCATATGATTAAATACAAATCTTAAAAATTCTTGCCCCCACCGGGATTTGAACACGGGATCGTAGCCTGAATTTTTTGAGAGCTAGCGCAGAAACAACTTTTTTCCCAGTAATTTGAGCTGTCAGACCACTCCATATTTGTTATACATTCAATGTATTTCTTTCCTACTTACATAAAATGTTTTACAATTAAACTGGTAGTATTTAATGATAAACGGTTGCTGTGCAAAATACGGTTAGTAGAAAAAACTGTTAAATCGGGTTGAAAATACGACTAGTTGCTTCCTTGGCACTTTAAGGAAAAGTGTACTCGAAAGCCGTAAAATATGTAACAAAGTTGTAATTGCGCCAAAACATACGATTACGCACATTAATGCCTAAGCATTAATAGTCATCTTGAGCCGTCTGTGACGTTTTTACAGTCAGAATTTGGTGTGGCAGCTGTTTTCTTTACTCAGAATCCACTAAGCAACATGGAGTGTTGGTAGTCATTCTGGTCCAGGTTACCATTAAACCTAAACACAACAAGATTAGGCATATTGCTGACTTAGCGGCAATAGACGTCTCGAGCCGCCTGTGACTTTATTACAGTTATAATTCTGTACTGCAGCCACCTTATTCACTCAAAAAACATGATACACCATGGAATATAAGTCTTCATGCAGGTCCAGGCTGCATTTAAACCTAACCACACCCTCCTCTAATACAGCTCCTTGAAAATAAACACATTCACGGTAAACATGGCTGCTACATAGTGACTAATACCGCACGTAACCCGACGATTTTCATTGTATTACTCTTGTTTTACCTGTTTTGTCGACTTCGCGTACACTTTTTCTTGAATACTAATGCCTAAGGTGTGCGTTAATCACATTTTCATCCCGAAATAACAATTTTTCTACTGGCCGTACTTTACACAGCACCCTGATAACCACTTTTTACAATTCAGTAATATTGATGTTTGTCTTAAATACACATGCGGTCAAAAAGTAAACGATGATTACATTGTAACTGCTAATATTATTTTCAAAGAAGTTTTGTAAAGAATCACTTTTGACAAAGCCAATTTTTAAATATTTTCTTTTTAAATGTTTTTACACGGATCAGCCAGTATACAAGGTTTCATATGAATTTCGAAGCTAACAGTTGGTTACAGGAAGCATCGCCAGTGGATGGGGGATGACCAGAACGAACAAATTTCCGACAGAGCATATCCGAGACATGTTCGATAAGTGTCATGTCAGGCGACTTGTGGGGCAGGGAAGCAGTGGTACCCGCGCTCTTCTAAAAAGGCTCACACATTCCTCGCCACATGTGGTAGTGTGTTGTGCTGCTCAAATATGGCATGTGGAGCTGCCTGCAGGAGGGACAATGCCTAGGGCTCTATAACGTTCTTGATGTAGCAGTTGCCCCCTCTACATCGGAAGTGAGATCGCATGCTATAGCCAATCTCGCCCCAACATCAGACTCCTGCGCCACTCGACACTGCAGTCTGCAGGATTGCGTTCACCATTTTAATGTCTAATACATATGCGGGCACCACTGTAGGACAAGTTGAAGCGGGATTCTTGTGAAAACGCTACATTTGCAATTCGGCATGCCATTGACGCGTGCCGATTACAATCTCAGACGTTGGTGGTGTCTGGTTAATGGAACCCGATGTCATGGCATGGGTGCCACTAGTCTAGACCTAATCAGACGGCGTTGTACCAGCTACGCACACATGTCCACGCCGTTGCAGTTCTCCAAAGTCGAGCCATCGCTGTGTCCGTTATGGCCCTGACGACAAGATGGCGGTCATCCTATGCTGCAGTCTCATTGTGCTGTCTGCTGTCCAGTACGTACCCGTCACCGCGCTAGAGCCTCTTCTATCCACTGGTTCCCCACACGCGGCACTGTCGTAGCAGCGTGACTGGACACACCGCAGTGTCGCCGCGGTACGACAAACACGTTTCCCAGAAACCAATCATTTTCCCACCGTAGAAGTCACCCACATGTTGATATTGTGCCCTTTGAAGTAGACGAGACACACCGGTAATTGCTTGCACGTTTTCACTTCTGCATCTACCTGAGCGTGGCGTATGAGGGCGCTTTTACCTAAATCTGAAGATGGCTGATTCTGTCAATGAAACGCAATAAACTGCCATATTTTGCGCATGGATCTCTGTAAACAGAAGTTAAACTTTCTGGAATCATGTCCAATAAATATTAACGTAGCAAAATAAACCAAACGATTCCCAAAATTTCTTTAGTAAAAGGATAGTGTTAAATAAATTAATTTTATTGCATCTTACTCTGGAAGGAGTTTTGATCTGACAGCAAGTCTTTCATTCTTGAAGGTTCTCAAAACGGATTGAAAATGACTGATATTACAAGTAAATTTGTTGTCAGTAGTTTTATGCGTATGGAAGCAATTGAAGCGAGGGAAACATAAAATAAGACGCCGAAATATTTTTTTCGGAATCTGTCGAAGACCCAGCTGCTACAGATGCGGAATGTGAGACAAATAGAAACCACACGACTGCACGAATTTATTTTCGCATGCAATGCTAAATGTTATAAATCAAAATAATTATAAAAAAATTTAAAACCACAAAATAATTGAAGGTATTATAATGATTCACAATCAAAGACGAAAATACTCATACAAGTGAGATATTTTTAATTTTGTGTACAACAATGCATTGAAGAGAGTCGTCTTGCGTTTCGTTGGCACTACTAAACAACAAACGCATGCAAGAACTATGCTACAAGCAGCAACACTGAAAATAGCAGTTACGTTAACGTATACTGTATATTTGTACTGGACTTGCAAGGGCATTTAATTACGGAGAGGAATTTAGATTTCAGCAAGTCTAATTAAGACTTGGAATAAGTCCACACTGTTCACATTTCACACGTCGTCAGTTACGATGGCGATAAGGCTCTTAAATGATAGTGCCTAGACAAGTGGGCGACATTAATTGCTATGCTGAAACCATCTTGTGCAATAAACAGAAGAAAAAGCAGGAATGGGTCCCAATTCGCGTGTTATTTAATGTCCCGGGGCGAGTTTTTTTTTCGTCAGCTGGGTTTCCAGAGGTGATAAACCACAGGCGCCCACGAGTATGGCGGGGCCGCTCTCCCCCCAGAACCACTTTCAGCCCGGTCAACTCTCGCCTTTGGCACACAGGAAACCAACATCGACAAGCGAAAGAAAATGTTTCATAGTTCCTTGCAGCATAACTGCGTAAATCAACGCACATTTAGATTTCTCACACTGAAAAATCATCCACCAAATATGTAACGTAAATAATGGAGCAAAGTAAATACCAAATTATGATTGTACTTTAACAGAAGAACATAAATATTTGGAATTAAAAGTAAATTTGGTTTCCAAGATAGAGGCCTGTCACTAATGAACAGAACCCTTAAAAGCAACTGACGCACTCTGCTTGTCTCGAGGAACTCGAAGCACTGCATCTATCATCCCACACTCCGTTTTCAATAGCTTGCATAAGAAGCCTTGGCCTAAAACGGTCCACAATAGCTGTTTCAAAAGAGATCGGTGCTTTATTTAATATAATCTGAAAAAAAAATCATTGTATCTTTTTGAGGATAAGTAAAATTAATTTTGATGTCAGATTTATTTAGATTAGATTTCTGTATTTGAAAGATATTATAAAACAATATTGGACCCGCAGAGAAAATTTATTTTACTTGCGTGAGTTTCCATTAAGCTGTTAGAACACGCAGTTTTCTGGCGCCATATGCTAGTCAGTAACAGGTGAGAGGAACAGCTTGGGAGACCACGTGACGAGTAATTTCTGTAAAACTTAGAGAAATCATTTAGATTTAGAGAATGATGCGGACAGGATATATAATTTTGTAGGCTGGAATGGAATGAAGATAAACGCTAAAAAGAGTGAGAATTAGAATGTAGACAAATAGAAAAATAAAGTTTTGTTTGATTGTGGTGTGAAGAGGAATTGCAGGTGTAGGAACGCCTCTTACGTCTTTTAATAAAAAAAATCAACTGGGCAGTGGCTCCTATGCACGTGGCAGCAAGAGGTTTCAACGTTCTGTATTTACAAGAGTGAATGTAACAGTGAAGTCAGCAAATCAGCATACGAAACAGGCCACTCGTAGAGTATTGTGAGGTAGTATGGCAACGGCATGGTGGATACCAAATACAAGAATTGGAGGAGTATCAAATAATGGCAAGTAGATTTATTTGTGAAAATTATCGTAAAAAGTAGTAAATAAACGATATGATAAAAGAACTAGGTAGGGAGTCATTGGATTAGATAAGGCGGGTGAAAAGAGTGTTGAAAACGTATAAGGGATATATTGGTGTTGAGAATAGGGATTTAGGTGTGGTAATTGAATGAACGAGATAACTAGCCTTTCATTTTATGCATGAGGTAGTGTAAAAATTTTCTTTTGCAGGTAACGGGATCCGAGAGTGGACTAAATTATGCAGGGATATGCAAAAGACATTGAAAGAGTTTAATTTAAAAATCGTGAGATGAAAATTAGTTGCCTATAAGGAAAGTCCTACATGGGCATATGTTACATAGCATTTAAAAATTGATTACAAGTGTAAAATTACTTGGAAGCCGAATTCAAATAGTTTATTTTTTATTTTGCTTGTGGCTTTACGCCTTGTCGAGATCGTCGAAGGTGGGAGAGAACTGAGGACAAGGAACGGGAAGGTTTTCGTTCATTGTCCTTGACCCATTCGGAAATCGCCTGGAGTGATCTCGGTAACCCAAAGAAAACCAAAATCTGGATTGCCAGACGCCTCCCGAACACGAGGCCTGAGCGTCACTGCTCACCCACCACGCTCGGCGATTGCAAACATCTCCACGGGCTGATGGTGAATTAATGTAACAGGCTAAACCTTGAAGAAAAAAATTCGGGATTGCCACCTTAATCGCACTCTTTCCCTGAAAATGCTCCCCTCTTGTTGAATGTAGTACAGTTGTCAAGCAGGCTGACCTCTGGCTCCCGGTGCGCCGTTTAGCGGCCATTAAGGAGCTCCCAGCTGCGCTACCTGCGTTTTCACGCATCGTTTGTTATCTTGCACTACAGCATACAGAGTTACCGCTCTCGTACCCGCCACTTAAGCGCGCGCTATGAATTACTGTGACTTATTAAAATTTGCAGTGCCGTAATAGTCGGCCATTACGTGCGGCGTAGCGGGCACCGTCCGTTTACTTGCAGGCGTGCGAGACCTTCCCACACGCGTTAGTCCCGGGCACAGTTAACTTGTATATAAATATAACCCTCAATTTCGGTCGAATCCATATTACATTCTCTTACCATATACCCTCCAACCAGGACGATTATAGCGACATTCTACCTGTAAGTTTCTCTTTATCAGATGAAACACTTGAAATGATTTATAATCCTCAAGATAATTCCAAATATTAAAACAATTTAAAATGTTTAGTGTTCCATGCGATGTGAGTAAAAAAATATAATAATTATGCATTCATTCATTTGTCCGCCTCTCCATCCATCACACCCGGAACTCTTTAACTTACAAATTTGTAATTGCGTTCTAATTTAGTTCTTAGTAACATTAACATAAATACAACAAAAAATTTCAAAAAAACGACGAGGACTGAAAACAATTTATTATAAGGAGTTTATTGGGGCGATGAGGCCCAAATGAAACGATCTCCTTTAGAATCTTCAGGGATACAAAATAACTCTCAAAAAGCTTAGATTTTCCTTTTTATTCCACCATTTGTGGCAGCTATAACCTATAAACAAAAAAACAAAAATTCCCACTTACCCCATGTATTTCTGATGTCTGGTCAGCAAATTCTATCATAACTTCCAGAGATGAGAGCCCTGCTAAAGTTTACACGAAAATTATAGAGCTCTTTCTAGAGTTTATGATTTTCGCAAAATAACTAAGTGAATGATTTTCATAAGTTTTATGCTTCACCAGATTATATTTCTAATTTAAAAAAAGTCATTCAATTATTAATTTCATGATGCAGAAATCGAATACTTTTTTTTTTAATAATCTTCATAAGTTTTCCAAGGCCACATCATTTTTTGTTTGATTTGTTTGTTTTTATTTCAAAATTAGTAGTGAGCTCTATTTAAAAATAACTTGTTATTGCTAATTTTTATAGGTTGTAATCTGTTGTTTTTTTCCCAGAAAATTCAATTTAATAAACGGAAACCTCAGTTCGTGATATTAAATTGCACTTGGCAGCAGTATATATTAATAGCATTCGGCCTTTGTCCACTCAAACAGAAAAAACTCTCTTGTTATTAACCTACAGGACAACGAAAAAGAGGAATTCGAAAGAGACTCAAAACCTCATGTCAACGCAGAAATCGAACCGGCAACGCGAAACCATTGCTCTAGTCTCTTTTCTGTTGCCTACGGGAAAAAAAAAACAATGATCGTCATATTTTTAAATGCTAGACGAGTAATACTGTCTGTTGGCGAATATCGGATCAATGTTCATAAGCCTTCATTTGTCTCCCTTCCTAAACGTCAAGGTATGCGGCGTTACTAGACTCTGGGAACTCAGTGCCATAAGTGACCCGAATCACCTGTTGCACGGAGCAGTAGATCGCTACTGATTGCCGGCGAGTGCTGTGTTGACATTAATTTTTATCACCGTGATTACCGACGTGATGGAGCGTCCAACAGGACATCGCCTCAGGCAGCGGGAGTATCTGATAAACAGCACGGCCCGGCTCTGCAAGATGGTAGATAGACCAGGGGCAATGCGCCGGGGCAAAACACACCGACGCACACGAAGTGTTTGAATTTGGACATACGACATGTCCACTTAAAAAAGAGCGAACGTAACATCCTTCCTGTGTTTTAACTGTAACCGTAATGCAGACAAATAAATGACGTAAAGTAAAACACTAGAATACAATATAGTTTATGTTTCTCACATTTAGCTCAGTTGCGAAAATTGTAAGGTTATTTAAAAATTTGACAGTCAGTTTAAAGTTCCCTTTTCTATCGTTTCTAAGTGCACAAAAGTGTTACATGATTTGAACGATGAAGTATCTGCTGTTTTATAGACTCATTTCTATAATTATAAAACATAATTGAAGACGGTTTGATCATTAACATACAATTAAGACAGGTCAGTTAGTGGCTGTGAGACTTTTGGCAATGCGCTGAGACGCCGCACACTGGAACCAGGCACGAGTCCAGGTCCCGCAGACATCAAGGCGAATACCTGGACGGTCCCCAATCTACGCCTCATAAACTACACACTTCACAAATAAAAAAAATATACATATTATACGCAGAGCATAGTTACACATTGCGAAGACACATGAAAACACTTCACTTCCTTCATTAGTACGTACAACGACCTGGCAGTGGGTATAAAATGCTTGGTGGCAGCAGGGGTATGGGACCGTGCCAACTTAGACCATGCCAATGATTAGGAAGCCTCGTCGAAGGCAGCCGAACACAAATGTTGGGAGAACGTGGTGAAAAAGAAGAAGACTTTTGACAGTAAATTTAGAGGTGGCCTAGTTAATGTTAGACTTCATTGTGGGTTGGAATATGTCTCAAATAATTTCCACGCAGTTACAAGGAATATTTTGAAGTCGTGTCAGTAAAAAAGGATTATCGTAACGAAAAGCCATTATGGAAGACACGGGCGTGCTGGATTCGCTCATGATTCTTGACATCTTACGACGACGCAGTGAAATAACTATTCCATCACAGCCACTCATTCAGAAACGTGGTATATGCTCATTTGTAGTTACAGTCGTTGCATTGGTATAACATCTTAGTTATTACCAGTGCTGTTAATCCCTAAAAACATAAAATTCGCTGTTATAGTTCGTTGCTAGTGTCGTAGATCCAACGATCCACATAATATTAGACTCTATCGCATTGGATGTCTACTCGTTCAGTTATGTCTCTAAGAGCCATACACCACTGACGGAGCCACCACGAAATGTTCAGAACTATAAACCTTACAAACCTCGCACGAAGGATTTGTAAGTACGGATTGAAAGATTCTTTGGGAATTTAGAAATAATTAAATGTAGACATGAAAAGTTACATGTAGACACACGGATAAAAATAAAGAAACATCTATTTTGTTAAATAAACCGATAAGGGTTGAAACTGACAAGCTTCTTCTGGAAACAGTGAATGTGAAGCGTCGTTTTGTTATGTTCCGGGAACATCTGGGGAGATTTTGATAAAACTTGATACACATGTTTCTCACTGGGTGACTAAAAATACTGCAGATGTAAATCAACCCAAACAGATCGGGCAACGGCGGGTATTTAGCTAATGTTTAACATCTGGTAGGTCTTTCAGTGAACTATGCTTAATTTGTGTGCAATAAGATCTTCCCGTTATTATATCATGCTTTAGATTATTAATAGTATTAGTAGAAATAATAATAGCTATGCATATTTTATCCGCCAGTGCGCGGAGGTACAGGGCGACCAGGTTGATAGTAACCCTGTCAGCCGTGTAGCAGGGTAGAGCCAAGAAGGCGGCCACGGTTCTGATGAGCATACTCAGCACAGGCCCCTACTGCAACATATGACAGCTTGTATGTCTCAGTACGAGGATGCTAGGATAAATCACGGAGACGGATATTACATATTTACCCATGTGTTCGTATGAGCCGTGACCTGATGGCATACGTGAATATATACAATGATTAATTGTATTTATAACAAAATGATCTTGCGTTAAACTGGCAGATACAAGTATGACCAAGGACAACTTATGGACACCTCGCAGCCAAAATTAACCGGGGTATTGATAATACAGGATTATTGAAGAGGTGTTCGTATGAACAGTATTGAGTAAAAACGTTCATATAAACGTGTCGAGATACAGGTGCTGAAATGTTACGCATAAAAAAAGCGTTACCCCATTAGATATTTGTGTGTGGGGATAGTTGAAAAACAAAATGTACAAAGAAAACGAAAACACAACAGACGAATTACTCACTCCTATTGTAAACGCTGCTACCCTCTTAAAAACACACCAACACATAGGTACTCAGAAGAGCTACACGCACTGTTGTGAATAGAGCTGCAAAGTATATTGAAGTCCATGGTGGGATATTCGAACATTTAATTTAAATTCTTGTAAAATATGTGTTTGCGTTTGCATGAGTAAAGTACTTCAATAAAGTTTATTTTATGCATAATATTACAGCACCATTTCCAAAACAAATGAGAATCGGACCCATGTTTATATGAAAGTTTTTACTTAATATTGTTCATAGTACCATCTCCTTCAATATTTAACATTCCTCCTGAATCACGCTTTATTCGAATCATCTAGGTGAATCCTGGGATGGTCCCCAATCTCCGCCTCATAATCCATACATAACACATACAAAAAAAATTCACTTAGGGCACACAGAATATAGTTACACGTTTAGCAGACAGAAAGCTATACAGGTTATGCACATCGGATCTAGTAAACCCGAACTCAATGCGGGCAGGGCCTGGGTCTTTCTCCCTCCCCTCTCATAATTCACATTGGCCACCTGTGCACGTAGTCATTATGTGGTCGGATTCTAAAAAAAAAATTAAAAAAAAATGTTATTACGTGGCATATTTCAATAATAATTCGAGGAATTAATAATTTTACACTGAAGAATGGAGAGCAGAGAGAGTTACGTTTTGTCTGTGAAACACGTAAGCCTCCTCTAATTATTATTTTGGAGTTCTCTTATTGGAGTATGTATCTTTTCTAGAGGGCAGCTTGTTCCCAGCTGTCCGCGGAATCCGCATACTGCAACGGTGGCTAAAGTGGCTTTTTACTAAGTGTCGCTCAATACTGTAAGTATCTCTGAGGAAAGCCTATTTGCATCTGTCACAAGCATCCGTTAAAAAAGCTTGGCTGGAGAGAATTGATAAAAACCGTATCATAAGTTACCTATAAAAGTTCGACACAGACCTTAGAAACTAGAGAATCCAACATTAATGTTCTCGGGATTTAACACTGCTAGCCACACTACAGATCACTGATGTAATTCCTTTCGCATGTCCCTAGTTTCAGATTACTCAGCAGATCATGACAAAACGACTGGAGATACAGTGAGAGTAAATTTGAAATGATTGTTAGGTTCACTTCCTTCAAAATTTATGGTTTAGATGCAACACAGAAATAAACGAAGAATTGATGTCATCCAGCAAGGTGCAAGCTGTTTCACAAATTTTGTGAAAAATTCTTTTCTGCCAGTTATCAGGGTTCACTTTTTTAAATTGGTTTCGTGTTCTTCAGGATAGAATTCCTCAAAAGTTTTATCCGAGGTCAATATGACTACAATTAAACAAAAACGATAATTCAACTTATTTATACTCAATCAAAGGGGAAGAAGGTTCTTCTTAACTTAGTTTATTGATGTTAACTAATAATTTCATCTACAATATTTAACGTACAGAGTAAACTGCAAAATATTCAATAGATAAGAAAAATATCCTTGTCTTTTCTCACAAAATCTAATAATTCTTTTCCTATTGTAAATATATTGCTTGTTTGCTCAGTATTCAGCAATTGGAGTTGAAATGACGTGGAATAATTTTGCCAAATCAAATCGTAACAATTCCGATTTTCAAGATCCGTCTTTTCTCGGTGGAGATCCTATATTCACTCCTTACTCTAAAACAAAAACCACGACCACACATAAATTTTTCAGTTACCATAGATATTCATTTTCATTTTTACATTATATTCTGTGCCACACAACCGACTTTTAGCGAAGATTCGAGCTTACGGTATTTCGGCTCAGATTCGCGAGTGGATACGTGATTTTCTAACTGGTCGATCACAATATGTCGTTGTTGACGGGGAAGCCTCTTCTAAGATAAATGTTACTTCGGGCGTTCCTCAAGGAAGTGTAATAGGTCCACTTCTTTTCTTAATATTTATAAACGATCTAGATGACAACGTCAAATGCTGGTTGCGATTGTTTGCCGACGATGCGGTTATCTATAGGGAAATAAGGTGCTCCGACGATTGCTTAGAAATTCAGCGTGATTTGGATGCTATTTTCGATTGGTGCCGTAAATGGCAGCTTACACTTAATTGCAAAAAGTGCAAGGCAATGCGGATAAGTAACAAGAAGAATCAGGTTGTTCACGAGTACAAAATAAACAATTCACCTGTTGACACGGTTGATTCCGTGAAGTATCTGGGGGTGACAGTACAAAGCAACATGAAATGGGACATGCACATAACTTCCGTCGTAGGCAAGGCAAATTCTAAATTACGATTCATAGGTCGTATTTTGAGGAATTGTAATGCTCAGACAAAGGAGATAGCGTATAAAACACTAGTGCGTCCGCATCTGGATTACTGTTGTGGGGTTTGGGATCCGTATCGCAAGGTTCTGATCGACTCAGTTGAGAGGGTGCAGAGGAGAGCCGCTAGATTCGTGACTTGTTGTTACAGCCCTTATGAAAGCGTCACAGAATTGATACATAGATTGGGCTGGGATGGTTTGGAAGACAGACGACGTAGCTTGCGTTCGAATTTATTGGAGAATATGCGAAAAAATTTAATTTTCGAGTGCAATGAAATACTTCTTCCGCCAACCTATTTAGGTCGCAATGACCGGAGGGATAAGATTAGAGAAATAAGATGCCGTACTGATACTTATATGTATCCCTTCTTTCCTCGCACTATTCGGGATTGGAATGGGCGGGTTTAGGATTGGTGCTTAGCACCCTCTGCCACCCACAATGTTTGTGATTTGCAGAGTATGGATGTAGATATTTTCATAACAGTTAAAATAATTAATTAAGTATCATGTCTTTATTACTTATTAAATATATAAATAATTTAAATTTATAGATAAGTTCCTAATTTGTAATATTTTATGTTTGTTGTAATCTTTCTGATATTACTGTGGGATAGCGACGTGGTAGTAGGTACACGCATAGTAAAACAAAGCGACCTTACTGGGAGCGTGCGGAGCCCGGAAGTGGCGACGCCAGGCGTCGTACAGCGTCGGGGAGGGGCGGGGCGTGGCCGAGGCGGCTGCTGATAGGCTGGCGCCGCTCATGCGCAGTGCGCGCCGCAGCAGCTCAACACTCTCCTTACAACCCGCTCCACTGTTCACCTCTGATTTTAAGACCGGTACATAACCTTTAATTTCTTTTCGTAATCCAACAGAGAAAGGTAGTATATTACATAGCCATACAGTGGGAATTACTGACATTCGGCTAAGGCAATATGACGCCAATGAGAGCAAAGAAAATTAAAAATAGTTACTGAAATCCTATCGCCTTAAGCTGTACCGTAAACGTTAGTTAAAATTATTGCCCAGGCTGCATAGATGGCGGTGCATGTGGAACTACTTATATCCGCTGCATTCATCTTAACCATTGTCTCTGTTATATTGCTCGTTGAAAATACAAACTTATACGGTACGCACAATAAATCATTCACTGTATTGCGATCTCTTAAGACGACACGGCAGAAAATTTATTTTTCCAAGGGTGTAATTAGCGAAAGAACAAATCTCTGGAGACAATCGCTGGTTCTGAATTCTGTCTTCCTCATGCTGAAATGCCGGTAGTTAGCATTTAAAAGTTAATGAAACCATATTTGTTACATGTTGAATTTTTAAAACATCATTTCCAGCATTGATCAATACATATATTGAAAGCTGAATAAAATACAACCCTTAATGCATGCATGAGAATTTATCCTTCTACTGTATGTATATTTCTTACCAAGCTGCACATACGTATGGAATTTACTTATGTAAGCTCATTGTCTAGAAAGAATTAATTTAATCAGAAATAAAACAAACAGTCTGATCTTCTAATGTTTGATTGCGCGATGTGAGATATTGTGTGTAGACTTAAATTTCGTCTTCTATACAGACTGCAGATAGTTTTATAATGTATCTTCGGTAAAATGAATAAAATCTAGTAGTTCAAATCGCATCAAATGAAAGGCGTCTCATATACTTTACCAAAATAACAATCCTCTTCCAGTTTCAGAAACGTTATTTCAAATATAGACAATACTTTTAATTGTAAGCTTGGACATTTGGTAGACACAATTTCTTCGCATCAACTTTCGTAAAAATTACCAAAATTGTTTTTGTACGATAGACATATAACAAACTTTGTCCTAATAATGGTTAGTTCAACAGAGTTATTAATTAAACACAAATGTCGGTATCTACAACATGTTCATAATGTCATAATAATGGGATAGAACTTTTAAATCATTGATTCAAATGACTTCTTCTAAAAAAAACCTGTTTTTTTTTCCTTTGCAATGTACAGATTAGACTGTTAGATCGAAGGAAATAATGTGTAATGCAGAGGAGATAATTCAGATACAATGTGCAGCATCTATAAATCATTTTTTTGGCAAACGTGACGCGGTATTAATCCCTGTTATACTTTTAGTAATCTTGTCTCGCATAGCACCTAAATACTATGCGTGAAACAATATAACAAAGCCAAGGCAATAAAAATGAAATACAAGCTGACTGCATACTGAAGCTCCGCTTGTACTGAGGTATCAAAGTGGCGTTGTCTCTTCCGGATTCCATTTGGTTGTATATGACATGAATTGACCTGTCATTAAATTTAAATGCCACGGCGATAAGGACCAGAGGGAAGTGAGCTTGGTCCGTGCCGTTGATTGTGTTTCCCCTGAGTGGCGAGGACTGTGGCGGGACTGGTTGGCTGGTGTCCTTGACCTGAAGAAGACCCGACCAGCTGATCAGACACACGCCGCCGCACTCTGCCACGCACCTCTTACGCAATGCTGACACTCAAAACAAAATACTGAAAGCCTTCAACAACTCATTTTGCTAATCGCCTATTTATCCCAGCAAGATCAGGGACACCCGACGTTCTCCTACACTGAGTATACCAACTATAGTCACATACACATTGACAGACAAGCAAGTAGAAAACCCTTATAATGCAACAGACCTTGCTGAAAATCCTCAAGCAGATTCCTCAACCATATAATGAAGAATTTATGGATATACATTTATTAACTCGTTATCACAGGAAACTGTAAGAGCACATCGAACATTGTATGTCGTGAGAAATGCTCGCCTTTGGAAATTTGTGTGACAGTGATCTGGAGTTTCGAGGGAGTCTGTGGAGGGTGTTGTCATCCGATTACCGCGCGGTTGTTATCATTGGGTTAGAAGAGAGAGCATGGCACTTCCCGCCATATTACTGAAGGATAAAATCAAGGAGCGTGCAGTTGTTATGGCTATGTAAGACGCCACAACTTACCAACACAATGAGTGTGACTTGAGAGCATTCTAGTCAGGGGTGAGAGGTAAATAATATGGTGATGTAACTTTCCATGCTTATGTAACGTTCCATACTTATGAGAGATGCGCGGCCATAAAAACAAAATCCAATACACCACCACTACATCGCATCGTGCTAGGTATAAAACACTAATTCTAAGTTGGCAATACTTTTCTATAGCTGTGTTGAGATGCCAAACACCTCGTCAGACAGCCTCCATCATATTGACAGTGGCAGACGTCCGCAGTCATATATGAGACAAAATGGGGTGCATGCGAAACTAGCACACCGTTTGAACTCGTCGCCTCAAATTCCAATTTCTGTCCTCAATCGGAAAGCTTGTTGTATCTGAATAAGCCTTGCGTTACAACGTAATAACATCTTCAAGTGACAGAACTGTTGCATCGGAATCGAACTTATGTTTGATCGGACCTTTTTTTAACTTATGGCTTTACGCCTCGTCGACGTCGAGGTCATTAGAGGCGGGATGGGACAGGGAAAATGAACGGGAAGGAATTCGGACATGGCCTTTTAATGGAAGCATCCCAGAAGTAGCCTGGAGTGATTTGGGGAAACCATGGAAACCCCAAATCTGGTTTCCCGGACGGCGATTCGAACCGGCGTCCTCCCGAATGCGAGGCCAGGGCGTTAACCACT
Organism: Vandiemenella viatica; assembly: GCA_031002005.1. Taxonomy (NCBI): domain Eukaryota; kingdom Metazoa; phylum Arthropoda; class Insecta; order Orthoptera; family Morabidae; genus Vandiemenella; species Vandiemenella viatica. The sequence continues at coordinate 363,526,194 of JARYHS010008074.1, read as the reverse complement.
CACCCACCACGCTTGGTAATTGATCGGAATTATAAACATTATGCTATATTACATGCGCATATAGCATCCACATTTCCATAATGCCTGTATCATTCTTGATGTTTCCTTTTACTGCTTTCTGGCCATATGTGCATTTAAAGATTTATAAAAGAATAAAACTACGTTAAATAAACAAGGACTACCAAAACATTTCTAAAATTGTATAAGGCACGTTACAACTTCATGAGCATATGACTGTTTATCAAAAATTGCGGCTCGTACAAGGCACGCTACTACAACGGTGTTGCGTGTACAGAACCAGTGGATGAAAAACGGCCATACACAGCGACAAGCGGGCACTGCAACACAGAGCTTCCAGCGTTTATAGACGTCAAGCCACTGAGCAAGTGTGTCATTTTTCATGTATATATTTCTCTAACCATTTCGGGCTGCAGTGATATATACGAATCAATCGTGACATAGAAGGAGATGATATCCCTGATCTGTCCATTAACACTACTGTTTCTGAAAATTGCAACTCCCAGAAGAAATGGTCTCAATCGCTCCAAAATCGGAAGATGTGTAGAACAGTGGAAGCATAACAAGTAATTGAGGTTGCAAGAAAGGTCCAGCAGTGCCCTTTTTTGTGTGACTGTAACGGTAAGTGTTACGCCACGATCAGTCGCAGGAGAGCCGTCAAACAAAATGAAGGCGTGCAAGCCGGTAGGCGTCGTCCACGTCAAAGGGCACAGTATCAGCGTATCAGTAAGCTCGAACGTGGCAATATGATTATCCCCTAGGAAACGGGTTTGTCGTACGATGACATTGTGGCTACTACAGGGCGCACTGCGTGAAAATGCTGCGTTTGTGGAAACAGTGGATAGAAAAAGGACCTACACAGCGACGAGCGGGAACTGGAACACTTAATGTGACTACAGCGTAGTATGACCGCCATCTTGTCCACATGGCCGTAACCGACAGAACAGCTTCGTCCACACTGTTTCCTCGACGTTGGAGCACTGCAACGGATGTGGTCATGTCATACATATCAGTAGAGACGGTTACTAGAGGAAAATATTTTCAGTGTCGGAGAGAATTCAGCTCCGTCACGTAATCTGGTTGGTCTATACACGCTCTCGCTGTAAAACGTGGTACTCTGTTTAGTACGAAACATAAAATCTCCGAAATTGTGCAGTAATACATGATGCAAGTAACCATCTTGAAGCATTATTCCAGTGAGCCAAATATTGAGAATAGCATCGGTTTCGGCGGGCAAGTCTTAGAACACCCACTAGTTCATTGTAATTACCGTAAAGATTTAAGCATATCTCAACTTCCGATCACTGTTTGTCTAGCCAAGACGATACTTAAACCACAAGGACGTACCCAGATTTTTTTTTTTTTTTTGCAGAGATTTACGCATTTTCATCATCGAAAATATTATAGGTGGGAGAGAATTGAGAAAAAGGAACTGGAAGGAATTCGACCATGATATTTTGAAGGAATCATTCGCCTTGAGTGATTTCTGGAAACCATGGAAAACCGAAAGATCCTGAAAGGTACTGGGTTCTTACAGCCATGCATTTCAGATGGTGAGTTACATGTTTCAAACTCCGCTGTCAGTTGCAGTGGCTATTTGTGCACACTAACATTTAATAAATAAACTTTAAATGTTCTCTGGTAAGAGAACTATCATTAGGCTCTACCAATAGACCTAACAAAAAGAGAATGCTGAAATTAAAACAATTTAAGAAAATATCTAACACAGCAAAAACCATTACAATAGGAATATTTCACCAGCGAATGAAGCTATAGGCTTGAGTATGAATCAGTGAGTGAGAGTGGGGTGTATGTATGTGGCATACACGACAACACGGTAAATAGCAGCTTTTAAAATGTAATTTTCTACGATTTCTACCAGGTTGGTGTTTATTTTAACTACCTATTAATGAGACTATATTCATTCAAAACCAGAAAAATATTTAATTGAGAACAGCGAGTAATAGTATTTGAACAAATAGGCAATGCTAGTAGAGCGTGGTAGAAGCTAAATGAGTTTAAGTTTTATGGGTAGTTATTCGCAGTACCGTTGTTTGGAGCGACAGCTGTGAATTAACGACGTCCGACCTTAAAGTCGTCGCCACGAATTCAGGGATAAGTAACGATCTCCGCCACCTGTTGCTTTCTGCTGCAAGGTTGACCACGCAGCCCGGATGCGAGCAAGCAGTTCCTTGTGGCTCATATTGGCACGCAGAACACGTATTACGCACAAAGTTTAAAGGGTCAATACGAGGCCTCAAAATTTCCTATTTGAGATGCTAATATTAAGAGACAGATGCTTTATTGCTGAGGCCACTCTTGCCGTCGCCCTAAACGTTTTATAACCGAATTTATCACGATGGTAGGTGTTGTCTCAGTTTCTATTATACACACCACGCGTGGTGGGTGAGCGCTAAGACACTGGCATCACATTCGGGACGATATGGGTTGAATCCCCGTCCGGTCCGGCATCCAGATTTGAGTTTTCCATGATTTTACCAAATCACTCCAGGCGATTGCCGGGATGCTTCCTTCAAAAGATCATGGCCGAATCCCTTCCCATTCCTTGTCCGCAGTCCTTTCCCTCCTCTAATGACCTCGACGTCGATAGAGCGTACAGGCGCCATGATCGGGTTACATCTGTAGATTCTCAACCATCGGCGCAACAGATGTTGATCAACAGTTTCAGTAGTCTTTCATTTCATTTCAAACTCTCTTCTTACGTCCATCTACCGAGCTTGGTATGCGAATGGTAATAGAAGAGCTTTTAACTCGGCAGGTCCCATTTCGATTCCCTGTCTGGCAATCAAGATTACTTTTTTCCATCATTTATTGAAATCGCTTCAGATGAATACCGGAATGGTTGCCGATAATGACCATGCCCTATTTTCTTCTCGCTCTTTTCCCATAATCTTCTCTGATTATAATGACCGTGTAGTCAGGGAGCCGTTAAGTTAAATAAAAAATGAACATACATATTTTTGATTTACAATCCTATTATCCACTGCCCAAGACCTAACGTCTTTTCCGCTCTAATTCCACTATACCTTACTTAATAAAATTGTCGGTTACAAAAATACTATTACATTCGCTATTTTTCGTAATTTACGTTTTATGGTTGTTTCGAGAAAGAAGTGCTGAAATGCAAAATTCGTCTATCTACCCAAGTGATATTTCTATCTCAACACGACTCCTCACTAACGCATGTGATCAGGGCGCAGCCAGCTGCCACTACGAGCACACTACGCGTCTTGCAGGTGTGTGATGATATTATGTCCTCTAATTGTAACAGGTGGGTAAACTCTGCATATGTACAAAATTCCACAAAAATAAAATATGTAAAGCGAGCTCGTTATGTATTCCGAGAAGAGAAATTAAATTTTGTTGCACGCATAACTTACTTGCAGCAAGACGTTTCCGACGATGGTGTACTATTTATATTTAACATTCATTCTCATCTCAATAAAAATTATGCGTCGGCTACTGAGTTAAATTTTACTGGCATTTTAGGTCGTACCGCTATTCTGATAGCAAACACTAACTCTGGTTTGAAAGGCTTACAGTTGTCTTGGCAATACGAAGGTTTGAATATTAACATACTGTTTTCAGTTCAAATTAGTACAGTTCTATATTTTTTTATCGCACGCAAATACACCGATGACACATATTGATTTAAATGCGTCACACCTTCAAGGGAAAAAAAAGGAGATAAATAAAGTTACCATTCTTATAAGCAGACACATTTGGCAAATCGAGGACGAGTGTTTAGTTTCAGATTGATTTTGGTCTCTTCCTACTTCTTCGTCGTAATCTACTTTCTTTAAATATTCACTGTTTTTCTTGTAATTAACGGAATTTTTGCTAAATTGTTTGTGACTCCTGCACTAATTCAGGAGTCTAATTATACCTCAGTAAGCCATTGTATCCCAGACTGGTTATTTCTATTAATTACTAGCCCGGAATAGTTGACTATTTTTATTCACGAAATGAGAAACATGTGTACAAAGTTTTATAAAATTGCGCTTACCATTTTTGGAATTGAAGCAAACCTAGAATCACTTGTCCCCTACCAAGAAATGGTTGGGTTGGAGTTTATTTACACGTACACTACTATTTGTGTTTTTCTGATCCAGGCCGTATTTCAACCTAACCGCCAAAACTAAGAAGAAAACAAAACACCTATTATGCCTGTTCACCGTGTAATTCCCAGTGCAATTTTTTTTCTGGTCCAGGCAGCATGTCAACCTAACCACCTCAATTTTGAGATACGATCTCTCGAGAACTAAGAGAGGTATCAAAAAGTCATAAGTAAAAAAAAAAAAAGTTACAGAAGAATACATGATCAAATATGTCGTTTGCAAAATTTTTCCTATCCGCTTTTTAACTTAACCACCTCAGTTTTGACGTACGATATCTCGACAACTAAAAATATTTTATTATTTACTTTCGATTTGTCTCAAATATGAATCAACCACAAAATTTATCAAATTTCAGTTGCTCGGATATCGTAGAACCCCCAGATTTTGAATGAATTTTCAAAATTTCAAAGCTTCGGGTCGATGTTAAAATTTAATGTATATCTTAAGACGTTACTACACATTTATTTTACGAATTCTCTAGTATTACCTGAAAATTTTTTGAGTCGATTTTGACTGAGTTTTAAAAGTATCAACATGAGTTATAAACTGCGACAGCATGGTTAACCCCTTAATGCCGATGGTCGCAAATTCGCATCATACCAATTTGACCCTTATATATGGAAGAAAAAAATGTTTTCGAGCCCCAGTGCCGGTTGAAGCAGATTCTACACGTTATCCATTTTCTACTGATAGAAACCTGAAGAAGCGAGGAAGGGGGTCTTTTGAAGAATATGAGGCTACAGTGGAAGGGGTAGAGGTCAGAGCAGTAAAATGGTTTGACAACAGAGGTATGATTCTTGCCAGTACATTTTCATCTGCTCATCCAGTTAGTGCAATACAAAGATGGGACAGAACACAAAAAACACACACTCAGGTATCATGCCCTAGCATTTTTACAATATATAATACATTCATGGGAGGGGTGGATTTGCTTGCTGCTTCAATTTCGTATTACAGGATTTTCATAAAATCAAGAAAATATTATCAGAGATTGTTTTTTCACTTTGTGGATCTTGTCATGGTGAATTGTTGGTTTTTGTATCGAAGGGACTGTGATGCTTTGGGAATTCCTCGTCAAAAACAAAATGATCTTCTGGCATTCAAATCCAGAATATCAGATGCTCTCTGCAGGCAAGGAAAAGACATGACAAGAAAGAAGAGAGGTAGGCCCTCAGTAAGCATGGAGACGGAAATTCAACGCAAGAAGCATCGGGGTCCAACGAAACCAGTCCCCGATAAGTGTACCCGTACTGATGGAGTAGGTCATTGGCCCTGTGTAATAGAAAGGCAGAGATGCAAAAGGCCCAGTTGTAAAGAGCAGACAGTTATTATGTGTTCAAAATGCAATCTTCACCTTTGCCTGAACAAAAACTCAAATTGTTTTAGGCAATTTCATGAGTAGAGTAATTTTAATCCAATGCATTGGCCTTAGACATAAACATAAATGTAATTCAAACATATGTTAATTATTTTTTCCTATTGAATCTTATGAGAAAATTCAATAAAAAAAATTTCATCAATGAATATTTGAAAGTTTTTTATTTCTCAAATGCCTGTTGTCGCAAATTTGACACATACCTAATTATACCAATTACATAAAACATTTATTACATTTGGCATTCTATATGGTCTAACAAACCAATACTGAGCTCAAAATGTGATTTTTTATTTTTTTCCTAAACTAGAAATTAATTCAGGCATTAAGGGGTTAAGAAACTGCATTACCACATCATTAAACAACGCTAGATTACGTTAGAAACTCACATTTGATTCAATTGCGAAGTGAATGAGTATACTTTTTGCTCGAAACGCCATAACGCCATATATTTTTATACAAATATAAAAAGTGAATCCAGAATAATACTATCGTAAATAATGTTGATGGCCAGAGACAATGTAGTTTTACTGCCAGAGATCTTGGTTAAAGAAAATCTCTGTTGTTTTTCCGTTATTAGTTCCTCGCATTCAATATGGTCATCTATGGCGTTTAAAAACTAAATCTCCCCAATCAAAGGAAGAATATATCAAGTTTTGTTTAGTGTGGAATAGGCAACATAGGTATTACTATTAACTAATTTTGATGCTTTCACTGTAGGCTATGGTCAGAGAGATTATAGTTGCGAGTATGACACATCTAGTGGTTCCATCTTTGGTATTTTTCACAATACGTTGAGAATTTCATTTAATGCACCAGCGATCATAAGACATACCAAACAACTGAATTGAGATTCTAAGCTTTAAAACGGTGAAAATCCCATCGAAATCTGCTCAGTGGTTTCTGAATTTTTATTTTCAAATTTATCCGGTTTTCGTTTTATAGATGCAGGTAGATTACTGAATAACTATCCTTTTACTCAGTCGTTTGTAAGAACTTATACCCAGGTTACACTACTGGTAGTAGCACCTTCCGAGCATTAGATTTTTTACGGTTGTCATGTAAATTTCACTTCAATTTAAGTTGAATAGATGTTACTTTCCTAAATTCTCCCAGTGATAAGTTAGTTCGCTTATGATGAAGTCGTTGATTACCTTTCAATTGAAATTTATTCAGAATGACTATAAAACAAGACACCACACATCTTCCTAGAAAAAAACTGCTATACAAACTGAGCACCTGACCTGCTAGATAATAACTGGGTGACTTATCCCGCTGTATCTACCTTCTCGATGCTTCAAGTGGAAAGCTTCACACGGCTAACTTGTGACCATCACTGTTAGAGAATACTATCGTAAACGATTAGTTACTATCGAATTACTCTTATAACAACTTAGAATATTCTTAATTTTATTGAAAATTAACTGGCTTTCATATCAAATAATAATAGGCAATTTAAAATTACATGAAACATGATAAACCATTTGTATGAACTGAAATTGAACCAGATATGAATTCAATTCTGGCGAGCAGTTAATACCTTACAAACTAAGCATGCAATATAAAAATCACTTAATCCTTACTTAATACTCATGATCAGAGTAACAACTTTTTTATATTATACTGAAAGCACAGTGTCACATGTTGCAAAAGTAATTTACCACAAAATTCAATAAATAAAATCGTCCTTCTTACGTACATCAAATTAATTAATTAAAGGATGGTGATCTAGAGGGAGACAGATTACGGCAACTTACGTTCTCCTGGAGTAGCTTTAATATAACTTGAGTAGCGGCCAGTATGGCTCAGTTCGCTGAAGAGCAGCATACTGCATTGGGGAGGTACAATGAACCAAGGCCATCCTGACTGTGGATTTAAGGCGGTTTTCCGCAGACACCAAGGTGAATTCCGGGACCATTCCCAATCTCCAACTCCCTCGCAGCAGTGAAGATTTACCCGCAGACCCCGAGCCTTGCCAAGAAAAGGTTTACTGGTCATTGGCAGCTCCAACGTGCGACGGCTGGAGAAACCGCTACGGGAATTAGCCACGAAGAACGGTGCAGATTCTCATACTAACGTTCATTCCGTTTCTCTTTCAGGAGCAACCGTACCACGTGTCATCGAGGCCATTCCAAAAGCGATTAGGGAATCGAACTGCCGTCAGTTAAGAGTAGCTGCGCACGTCGGCACTAATGACTCGTGTCGTGTTTCTGTTCCAGATATAGTTAAATCCATGGACAAGTTGGGCCGAAAGGCGTATGAAGCCGCCCGGGAAAATTCAGTTTCATTACAGTTCTCAATTTGCAGTGTGGTGCCGCGTGTCGATTGTGTGGAGGCTGTGTGGTGGAAGATCTTTAATTTAAATAGTAATTTGCAGGAGCTGTGTCGCTAAAACAACTGGGGCTTCGTCGACCTTCGTCCGATGATAGCTGCCAGCTGGGACGCATTTGACAGGTCGGGCGTCCACTACACACCTAGAATGGCGTCCAAGGTGGCTGCTAAAATTTGGAACCGCCTTGATATGAATTATTTTTTAGGAAAAGCATGAGGCCCGAGGATCCTTCATTTCACCGAAGAGGATGTGCCGATAACATAGAAGCTGGTCCCGGTAGGGATGGCGCGAATAATTTTAATATTACAGCTCCAATTACTTCACCCGTTTACCGTCAGAGTGCGAGTATGAAAAATGCTATTTTAGACTCCACAAATAACAATACGAAGCAGCTAAGGATAATGGTACTAAATTGTCGGAGTATTAGAGGGAAAGTAGCGGATTTTCACGCCTCAGTTGCGACTAATGATGTCGATATAATACTTGGAACCGAGAGCTGGTTGACGCCTGAAGTTGAATCTAGCGAAGTATTTGGCCCTCATTTCAATGTTTTTCGGAAGGACAGAACTGTCTCAATGGGCGGGGGTGTGTTCGTGGCCGTAAGTAAAACCGTTAA
>JARYHS010008074.1:363429829-363516714 GCA_031002005.1 Vandiemenella viatica | reverse complement strand
GCACTTATTAATAAGCTTCAAGACAATTGGATATATGAGTATCTAGAATTGTTAAGCATTTTAAATTTTTCCGGGTCTATCATTGGCCAATTACAGGATAGGGAATTGTATTTAGTCACTAAGAGTTTGCAGAACGTTTTGGTGGTACCCGGTGGATTGCTTTTTCGAGTTTAGGTTGGTATATTCCTAAATTTATTCATGTTGGATCGTAATTAATTTTCGTCTTCTTCTGAATTTCCAATCTTTAAATTAGAATCATTACTAGTGAATTTGTGGCTGAGGGCTTTAAACTATAGTTAAAGAATGAATATTAAAGCAGATTGTTCTAAGATTTATTTCTGGGCCCTTACATTAATAGTTTGCTAAACACAACCATTATAAGGAACTATTATAATTTCTTAGAGAAGTATTGTGAAACAGCGGTAGTAGATTAGGCAATGAAATACGACGTCATGAAGTTTCATTTGCATGGTCAAGCAGACAAGCAAATTCATAAATCACTGAATAGTTTCATACTGTTTTACATTACTGGATTTTCTTTTCTACTTCATAAATTACAAAGCTTCATTCTTCTCTACGGTTACATAAATGAGACTGCAATTAAGTGAAACGGTAATGTTGTGAAAGTGATTGCTATTATTTATATCTCACGAACTAACACGGTGTAGTGTGAAATAGTTCTACTGAACAGATTTATTTTCGTTCTTTCACTTGAGATAAATTATCCGCAATCACCTTAAGTATTCGCCTATTTAGTCATAGCACTTCATCTTATACCCAAATGGTAGTGGCTCGTGTCTTAATCAAGTGGTGAAAGGGCTTTCTATTAGCTTCGCATTCCCCCCCCCCCCTTATCATAGCCACCTTAACCTAATCCGGTAATTCTACCGGGTATGGGAGACCTACCGTTTATCGTAGAATGGGAACCACAGGTTTAAATAGGTGATTAATTATTAAGTTGGTACATAAGTTCATACCGTTTTTCCATTAGTTTGTTAAACACATCAAATACATACAAGATACAAGTTAATCATCAACAACATATTATCCTTTACTAACTACAACAGCACGCCAACGCTGCAGCTGTTTATCGATTCCACGCCTGTAAAAATCATATGGTTTTGACTTTAAAAAATTCGTCCAGCCATGTTCCGAGCAAATTTTCATTTGTAAATAAAGTTCCTTGAAGGGTGCTCGATAAAGAGCGGAAATGGTAAAAATCTGTGGGCGTAAGATCACGTGAGTACGGTGGGTGTGGTATGATTTACCAAACCCACTCTGGACGTTGTTTATACCATATTATCAGAGTGCGGGCATGCGTAATCGTGTTGTAGCATCACTTCACGCATATGCACCAGATTTTTTAACCCTGACCAATGAACGCCAATGTTGTACGATGGTAGAATGGCCTCAGTTCATCACGTTGCCAGTTCTCGAGTATACTAACGAGGATAATTTTGGATTAATGTCTCTAAACGGTCTTGATCAATTTTCGAAGACCTTCTTGAACGTGGATTGTCACTAACATCGAAACGACCGTCCTTAAAACAAGAAAAACTTTTTCTTGCCTTTCTCTCTCCGATGAAATTGTTTCCACACACGGTACAATGTTTCTGACCACCCTCGATTGCTTTCGCGTCTACAGGGCTAGTCAAAATGATTCAAGTAATTTCATAAAATTACTTCAGATTTATTATTTTATGTATACTTACAAGATTACACAGATATATAAACAAACTGTGAAAGTTTTTTTTGAGTGTCTACAGATGCTCAATATGTGCACCTTTAGTGACTCTGCACACATCAAGTCTATAATGGATTGGTCGTGCTGGGGATGCTGATCTTCAACTGAAGTCATGGCCTCCTCGTTCCCCCTAAGACTTCTTTGTTTGGGGTTTGGTAAAAGACACAGTGCCATCAGTACCAGTTGATCTGCCAGACCTGCGGGTTCGCATCTCCAATGCATTTACTCTCATTGACAGAGACATGCTGCATAGGGTATATGAAGAACTCGATTATAGACTTGATGTGTGCAGAGTTACTAAAGATGCACATAGAGCATCTGTAGACACTTAAAAAAACTTTCACAGCTTGTTTATATATCTGTGTAATCTTGTAAGTATATGTCAAATAATAAATCTGTAGTAATTTTCTGAAATCACTGCAATCATTGTGACTAGCCCTGTTTACTGAAGTCAAGAATAGTCGGAAATGTCCCACATTCTCCACTGGACACTCCATTTTCTAGCGTCAGTGGCTCCACTCAGTATCTGCAACAATGAATAAATCAATATGTAAATTCAAGCACATCAGCTTCAAAACAAAAACGACTCTCGATACATAAACTCATAACAACCACTGGCGATATAGCGTGAAGTAGTTTAAGCCCGTGAGTTGCACAGGCGACCGACCCGCCTCCCGGCCCCGCCAGTGTTGACCGGCGAGCGCGGTGACCTTTACGTCTACCTGTCTCCGTGTGTAGCCCACATTGCCGCCCGCCTTGTCTGCAAAGTGCTCTCGCTTGCATAATAAGCCGGGTCGCGAGGTGTTTTTCCAGATCCCTCTGCAACCCGTTTACAGATTTATGGTGCGATCGAAAGCTGCGCTACAACCTTCTGCACTCCCGCCTCTTTAGAAATTCGCTTCGCATGTAGCACACTACTCGCAGAGCAAACTGGTACAGATTTCCAGCAATTAGGTGACATCCACGTAACATTGTTTCAACCAAGGGTACTGTTAAAAGAAAGAAACAGACTCAAGGTAGGCGGACTATTTCGGTCGGGAAAGTTGAGAAACGCTTCCATTCAGAATATTACAATATTACCAGTGTAAACAATAAGGTACCAGATCATATGCAGGGAGTTTATAACTTACCATAAACCCATTCATTTAAAAAAAAAACAACAACAACAACAAGATGAAATTTCGAATTGCAGGTGACAGAGGCATGAACGTAGCTTCTTTTTCCCCACGTCTCTGCATTAAAAGAAGCAACAAGCTCTGCCCACAGATAGTTACCACGTCGGTCTGCGTGGTTTCATTCCGTTTATAATGCAAGTGAAAATATAAATCTGATACATTCGTTGATATTACACATCCCTGCATAGGACAAGTAATATTTTCGGACATAATGGCATGAGGATAATTGTTTGCTACACACTACTTCTGCCGGTACCGCAGTTATCTGCACATGCCTCGGTGCCTATAAGCGAGTCATCTGATTGGTTCGTGGCCCAACACAGCGGCACGTCGTTTAAACGAAAAGCTGAGGTTTCAACACTTTTATACCATTTCCATAAAAGTTCCCTAAACCACGAGGTGGCAGTACATACGACTTCGTCACCTGATTTGAAATGGATGTCACACTGAAAAGTCTGAAATGGCCAGATCTGTTGAATAGCGTGCTTTGGAATACTAACAGAAGTCAACAGTCGTGAATTACATCGAAGACAATTGGAGACTTGTGACTAGCTCTGTCATTATGAAACGGTACCTTTTTTGACAGCTTTACTTTCTAAATATTCTCAGTTTTCGCACAAGGTTAGAATACGGTATTATGCCTCGCGATGGTTTCACACATCCCCGAGAAACATATAAGCAATGCACCCTAAGATTGCCAAAAAACAAACGCCCTAACTTCTCCAGCACAAGAAACATCCATAGTAACAAATCGTTCAACAAAATCAAATGGACTGGCTTGAAAGGGGGCTAGGTTTGCCGCATACGGCTGCCCCCTTGTTGCCTTTTGATCTGTGGTCAATGTTTTGGTACCTAATGGCCGTCAAAGATTTTCTCATATCCAAGTGCTCTATCAGAATGCGATGTACTGTTGTTCCTGGAATCTCTGATATCTGTCAAGTCTACCGAATGGTTAATCTCCCGCCCGTCATCGTCAGCTTGTGCACCCTGGCACGTTTTCCTGAATGGGGTTGACCTCGTTGGCCTTACTGTTCATGAAATCATCGCTAGTGCTGATTCTACTGCGTTTAAATTTAGATGCTATAGGCTGAGGCAGCCCTCCCCCTTTCTATTTACACAAATTTTTAATAACAGGGCGAATTTATTTCGTCTCCATTTAAGATTATAGGAACACAGGAGAGAAAGTTAGTCCACAGGTTTCATTTGACAAAGCAGAATGACCTGCAACAAAAAACACCAAAATAAATGAAAAAAAATATTTAAAAATCAATCGGGACTCATACTTCAAATATCCCTGCGAAAAATCCAGGAGAATGGAATTGTGACAAAAGTCAATGAAATTATATGGCAAAAAATTTGGGATGGCGCAGTCCGGTCCGCGTCGTAGATTTTCCTTGTAAACGTCGTGATAAAAAAATAACAACGCTAATTCGAAACAATCGCCAACGTGCACTCCGGTGACCTCACAGGCAAAAGAAATTCTGCACGACGAACTCATAGCACCATAGGTGGTGTTGGCTCAACCAGTCGTGAGCTTATCCGTTATTAACGTATTATTAGTCTCGTAGCTAAGACCGATTCAAACAGCGGTCTGGTGGTTCAGTGGGTGAGGCGCCCGACTGGAGATCGAAAGGTCCCCGGTTCGAATTCCTGTCTCGGCGGGGATTTTCAGAGCCTCTTGAACCAACATTCACCTCTAGCATAGTTCGATGTGTAAAGTCCACTAGAATCATTCCACTGTTCGGATTCAATGTTAAACTGTAGGTCCTCTGTACCCGGTAGAATTGCCAGGTTGGGTTAAGGCGGCTACAACCTGGTGACAGGGTTCTATTGGCTGCCAATAGAAACCCTCTCACCAGGTCATTAAGACCAAAAGGAATTATTATTATTATTACCAATTCATATAGGACGGTATTTTCTAACACAAGAAAGTTCGATCGGTTATCACTTATCACAATACTTATCGAGCGATTAGATGTTTTAACGTCAAAAATGGAAACAGCGTATTGCTTAACATAAAACATTTACAACAAAACTAGCATCTCTAAACACACAAAACTGAGACATTACAATACATTCACTAAACCAGATTGTCTCTTTGGATCGGAAATACTTATTTTTAATAGAAAAACAGACATCGAAAACAGTGAGAAAAAAGAAGAAAAATTTTGGGCCCGAAACCCACAAGAAACCTATACAAACTCAGAGTTAATCACGAAACATTAAAATATGTGAACATTCATACCGATATTACAAAACGCAGACTAAAATTTTACTGATACATCAAAAGAATGAAACCTGTCGGACTGACAAGAAAAATCAGTATCAAATACAGACAAATGGATTAGCGGTATCAGGAAAGACTTCACATTAGCAGGACTCACTCAAAAGGATATCGAAATCAGGGAGACATTAACGTCCAAGTGGCAAGTTGACCGGGAGGAAACACCTAAGAAAAGAAAAACATGGTATGATGAGGGAAAACAAGCACATAGGAAAGTGAAAAAAACTGTTAAGTACCTTGCGTAGCCCTAATGGGCTTGTCAGCAAATAACAATATTAATAAAAGAATTATATGCAGTTTTCCAAATTTTCACTGTCACACTGATGATAGAAAATACTTAAGTGATAAAGAACAGCTGCAGTTCGGTCAATCGGCTGACAGAGTTTCAATGGCCACACAATTCGCCTTTGCTAAGGCAGCCTTACATAAAAGAGATCCACAGTTGTTATCAGCAAGCAGAAACGCCGAAGTGGTCTAACGTATTTCAAATACGAAATACAAAAGTTGTTAGAACCAATGGGTATGTTGAGGGACAGTAAAACATGCGTTTACTATCAGAATACATATTGTGGACTTTTCTACTTCCAGTCAAAAATCGTATCGCTTATTCACTGGAACGCTCTTCACTAAGTTGGTGTTTTGGTCTGTCTTGCTTGGTTGCTATGATAACTGTTTTTGGTATTGATCTTCCGTCTTGTAACCCACTTAAACAGCAATGCACGCAGGATAACAAACATATTTAGAAAAATTGGAATAAAGATAGCCTTTAAAACCAACAACACCGTTCAAAAACAGCTTAACAATAATACCCTTGTAAATAAGTAGCATCATTCTATAATATACCAATTAACTTGCCAAGACTGTAATACAGTATATACAGGACAACAGGGCAAGAAATTTGAAATTAAATAGATTGAAGATTTGAGCAGATGTAGCAGCCACTCCACATTCGCTAAACATTTCTTCAACATAACCATTAACACACAAACAGATATTAAAATATTTGAAAGAAAAGGATAAGAACCATAAAAAGAAAACTTTAATATACGAAGTACTCTCAACCACAGTAGAAAAGCTATGACTGAATATATATCCTTAAGAAACCATTTATTTTTCACGATACTTACAGGTAAATTAAGAAAAAAACATATTCACAAACATAGCCACCATACAGATGATAACTGATAACAAAATATAAAGTTTCGTAACACAAGCGATCTTTGGCTACCGGCAACTCGAAAATCCATAACACCAAACGCTTATATACACTTTCAAGTAGACTAGCTGAAATCTAAATTCATGTGTAATTTTAATGTGTCTTTATACTACGAAAGAATTTGAGATAAGTAATGATGTGTTACATACGTCTGGTATATAATGTACTAATCCATGAGCAAAAACAGTAAGTAGATAGTAATTTGAGTACACTTAACCCATTTTGCAAAATTACAAATTAATAAAGATTGTATGTATTAACTATGGTACTCTTGATATTTTTAATGAAGACGAGACGCGTTTGCCACAAAAATCCTTCTGCAAGATGAAAGATTAATAACAAAACCACTTATTACTGTACTAAATTCCTGCAAACTTTCAGGTTTATAGCCACAATTTTTATTTTTCATCAGATTTAGGACACGAACAAAATTGAGACTTTCCTTTGTTTCTGTGAATGTCATGAATTTTCATGTTTCGCGGTGAGAGACCAGTGACCCTGTTTCGGATTTACGTATTAATTGTATGGCATTACCGGATTCATACAAGGAGCCTGATGCATAATGAAGGTCCTCCGATTGGCTGTATCTGGCGTCAAACGGCCGGTTTGTTGGGAAATATTCACCGATTTAGGCAGGCTGCCCAATGTGTCATAAAATCCTGCCCATATTTGCCTAGTTATTTCGACAGTTTCGAAAGTGTACGGCAGTTGAGGTTTGGTGCAATACGATTACCTTCACTGAGTTTGGGCACACGGATAACAAGAAATTCTTAACCCCACTGACATAAATTAATTTAACGTTGACCGAATCAATTATAGCATCATCGTGGGATCCTACAAAAGTTTAAAGCATACCTGGTGGCTTGGTCTGATGCATTGAATCGTGTAAACAGAATTAAAATTTAAATAATTGGTCGGAGAGATTCTAAACAGAAATGTAGACAGGCATTTTTTTTAATCTTCGCCAAAGCATGGAGCATACTACATAATATTTTGTCCATTATGGATTGGTGGAACTCAGCGACTGTGATATCAAATTTGGGTTGATATGGAAGACAGCTATCAGTCACAATTTATTATTATTATGTTTATTTAACCATTACCGGTTTCGAGCAAACAATGCTAATCATCAGATGGTTTTCATTTATTATGTCTTTTGATATGTAGACGCAAATTGCGATCGTATCTGTGCGTCGTATAATAACAGAAAAGTAAAATTTGTTGAATAAAAGTGATTTTAATTGTGGGTGATAAAAGTTAACCTTTAGTATTTTAGTATTTTACTTAGGTTGGCTCTTGTAAGTGGCGAGAATATATGGTCCATTTCTGTGAAGGCACATTTAAAACAAAACACTGCACTATCATTGATGATACCGTTACTATTTTTGTAGAATCAGAACAGAACTTAAGAGCACGCTTTGAATTTGCTTCTGCATTTACGAAGAGATTTGCGTAGCACCAGAGATGAAATTAGTTGGATTTTCTATGAATAGATTACAATGACATAAACTAGGTATTCTAATACAATTACTGACGGTTGTTAAATTGACATCTTTATTGATAAACAGAATTAAAATTAATATATTTACTGTTATAAAATGAAATTCGTTGCACCTAATATTTAAGTCTACATGAATTATAGTATCAGTTAGTTAATGTTTTGTATGGGCTATTTTGAAACGGGGATGGATGAATGTATGACCCGTAACGGTTGAATAAACATGATAATAACAAATTGTGACTGGTCGCTGTCTTCCATATCAACGCAAATCCCATGGAGCATACGTTGTGGAATCGTCCCACGTCTATCTGCTTTTGCTCCCTTTCATTACGTTTATTTTTTACACGAGTTTCATAACCATAGGTCACAAATATGTATTTATCATCCTGGAAGATTTCGAATATCAGTATGTCAACCGTATTTATCGTGTTGATTTGTTAATAAGCGTAAGTTCCCCTTTAAATCTTTAGTTTATAGTTCCAAGACTGTGGTAGCAAACAGTGATTTGCACCAAAGCCATGCTATTTCATTTCCCCCTCATCTGTTCTTTCGTAACGAGGGAAGAAGTAATACTTAATGACAAGACTATACAGTGCCATATATCCTTGATCAGCCTGTCACAGAACCAAAATTGGTTGATGGCGAAATTTTCCACTGGATAGAACAATGGAACTAATGGATGTAATGTTGTTGAATTCTAGTGGAAAAGAAGTCGCCCGTTGTTAGAAACAACCCAGAAGTAGAGAGATTTGGATAAGTTGCTCTAGTCACCGAGTCGCTGGACTTCGCAGACGTGGTGTGGGCGCCTGAAGATTATGCAACGGAGCTAACGCACGCCAATCCGCCAGGGTCCACATCCGTTTAAACCAGTTGGTAAGTTATCAGGTTTCGTTAATGGTAGGATACGTCAATTAAAACCTTTTTCAAAGTCTACTGGCGTTATAAAATATTGCACTGGCTACCGGTCATGCCTATTCGATTTCCTTATGTAGCAGCAGCTTATTCAAAGGGATGGCAATTAGGTTTGCCATCAGTAAACCACCCTCAAACTATAATTATCTTTACCACAAGGGTGAAAAGGGTTTGCTGCACTTTTGGTTCACTGTAAAAAAAAAAAAAATAAAAAGGAACCCTGTCGGAGAAATTATGCTCATAAAAACCGTAATGAAGTATAAACACTACATTTTTCCAGGTACGGTGTGTCATCTTAGTTTCCTGGCGAGTTGCTTATTGGCACATAAAAGAGTTCTGGACTAAAAACAGTTTTTGCCATATTCTGAGTTTGTTTTGCAGAAGCTGCAATGAGTCTTTATAAGCACGTGATTCATATAACGACGACAAATAAAACGAAAAGAAATTGGTACCGTTACTTATTGATTTGAGATAGCTTTCTAAGACTGTTTGAAAACATTAATGTTGTAGGATCAAAATCCTTTTTTAAAAAAAGTCGTAACGTGATAATAACTTTTCAACCTATCATTCCATTTTGCGATAACAAAGACGTTACAACACCAATATATTCCACGTATCTTCAGGGTATGTAAATATTTTATTGCTTCAAAACTGCAACTAAACTAAAAGATTATCCTATAATATTCTGAAAGTTTTCAATTAATGCCACATATCTGCTTGTACACGGTCTATCGTTGAGCCAGTAAAATTAAATATTGATAAATATATATACATATAATCTGCTTATTTTTACTGGAAAACTTCAGAGTTCTGCCCTAGAAGAAGGCAGAAGCAGATCGTCCGAAATGTCAGGACGCGGCGATACTCGAGACAGCTTGTTGGCATCTAGTGGGAATAACTTCCAAGTTTATTTTGGGATTTGTACTCAGCTGAAAATATGTATCAGAATATTTTGTAGGAATTTAGCAATTTACGATTATAATTGCTGTTCTGGTTACAATTTTAAATAGTCTTGTTTAATTTTACATTTTCTCGTCGATCTGCTTAACTAACGGATACAGAAAAAAAATTATAAACATCTCACTTTGTGACATAAATTAGGACTAAAATGCTGTAAATAAAATAATGCATTAGATATAAGTATTGAGAAAGTTCTCTTATAACTCAGTTTAGCTACGAGTGTACAACTTTTAAATAATAATATCGTTTATCACACATTACAGTAGCCTTGTAAAGAAATAGGCCGCCATCTGTTCTCTTGTTTACAAGACTAGCACACGGTGTACAATGCGAGTAAGGAAAAATGGCTGCAAGTAATGACTAAAAATGTGTAGTATCTCTATGCCTTTTACTATTTGTATGAGATAAGGTGTACGCAGCCTACAAATTTGTTAAAACTTTGCGCAAAGCCAGACTGCAAAGACCTGTGTTAATCCTCTCAGAGGACAGGAAGCTTTGAACAGTAAAGTGAATAATGTGATTTGCTATTCAGAAGTAGGATTGTCACGCGGTTTCTGATGGTATGATGCGTCATTTATGACCTCAATAGGTATGGCGAAATAATTTAGACTGTAAAGATTAATTGTGTGTGTTCAGAATTTGTTGGTCCACAAGAGAGTAGATCTAGACTGTAATAACTTCACTTGTAACACTAAACCACATGTAACGGCGGTTTTATTGGTACTATGAATCGCAGTCATAATAATTAACAACAGGTCTGATAGCTCTGTCGTTAAGACGCTTCGCTTGATAATTCAGAGTGCTGAGCTCAAACCCCGTTGGACCATTACTTTGTTTTGTTCAGATAAGTGTGTTCGAATGCTCTGTGTTTGGTATTCTTCTGTTAAATGTGGGCACAGCCATGACAGAGGCAAAATGCGCGCCAAATTCGGAACTACGTCACCGGGTCCTAGGACTTTTACAGTTTTATTCTCTTTTTTATTATTATTTTTGGTCTTCGTATACCGTTCAACAATTTACGATTATAATTGCAGTTCTGGTTACAATTTCAAGTATTCTTGTTAAGCTTTTTGCAACAGCTTGGTGGGACTGGTTGATGGTCGTTGGTATGGACTGATGTATCTTCTTTTCGATCAGGTTGATTCATAGTTGCTGTCAGTACTACTTTCTCGTAACCGAATAGGATGTGCTAATTTTTTAGGAGTGGACGTTATTGTCAGCGTTGAGGCCGTTTTCGTTGTAACTAACCTTGTGGCTTTCTAACCAAGTCTTGCTTATCTTCAGTCCTCTTCTCTTTTGCGTCGATCGCGATTTAACCTATCTTCCGTCTTATCTCTTGAAGCCGTAGCTATTAACTACTGAAAGTCAGTATGATACCAGCCGTCTATTTACTTTATGGCAATATTGATTGTAGTAAACCTTATATTAGTTACTAGTTAATAATAGACTATTGGAGGCGAATAGTATCGAATTCTATATTACTAATTTGGAAGACGACTACTCGTTTATTTGCTGACTCTCTTGGAAGATGCAGATTTGCAAATAAAGCCATGTTAAACAGAGGATGAGTTTCGAAGTAGCGCCGATATTATCAAAGTCCCCATGATAATTACACAAGCGGAATCAATCAGTAATATGTATTGGCGTGCACAGCCCTTGCGAAGTTCTAAACATGAACAATGAACATAAGCGAAAAAAGAAGCGTTGCTGGAGACGTGTATTTTTTTTACTAATACCTCATAATAATATTTTCTGTTGGTACCTTGTTATTATTAATAGAATCATCTGTATTTTAATAACATTGTTTTCTGTTCCCTATCCATGTATAAAAATGAAATAAAACAGATTTATAATTTACTTACAATGTTTTCTGTACTTCCTGACTCACTAATGTCTTACTTTGTCTTACTTTACCGCAGTCTGAGCTTCTGCTACCACTTGATTCTAAACCATGGAGTAGAAATAAGTGTTCGCAAGCATTATTTACAAAAGACACTCCATTCTTCTTCACCTGATTTATTTTTTTATGCTCCCGATGAAAAGCTGATTTCAAATTTGGGAGTTTTTTTCCTACATCGCCTACGGACACTGCATTTTTTTGCAGCTCTTTAATAACCATTTTCATCTTGGACGACTTTTTTATTCGGGATTAGTCATTTCCCACAAACAAGATGTCAAGTGAAAATCTTCTACTAACGATAACACTCTCTCTGTGGGCCACATATTGACGGTAAAAAAATAAAAATTAAGAAAATCGACTAAGCTTTCTCCAGAGCTCACCGACAATAACTGACGACAAAGTTTACCAAAACGTCCACAATACGAAATATTGCGCAACATTGTCTAACAATTGTCTCATGTCACCCATTTCGAACCGGAGACCAGATTTCTGTGATTTTGTTCAAGAAGCATGTCTATAGACATGAATCTGTCTTTCCATTGTCTATATAGACATTGTCTAGATACAAGAATCACTCGACTTTGTATACAAGTGTGGACAAGCCCTAAGGTCGTCTTCCATTTACATAATCGATCAGCGGTTTATTAGGTGACTTCTGAGTTAGCGATCAGCACGATGGAACAAATATGCCCCGCTCACTCGGCGAGAAATGCCAGCCGATCGTCTCGCTGTGTAACGAAAGTTTATCATGCCCTGAATAAACTTGACATATTTTAAAAACAGTGGTACCTACTATTACGACCTCTTACAGCGTTTTGTGATTTAGATTGGACTGAAAAGACTTTTTCATATGTGCAGGCCAGCTTCGTCCTGGAACTAGCTGATGACTTTTGAAACCTGTCGACTACTGTAAAGTTGAACGTGAGGTTTTCAATAGGCTACGTGTACATAACAGCGTAAAGCCGACGAAAGATATTTGGAAGTTTTTCTGTGTGACATACGTTTAGAATGTGATTCTTCCGTGTTAGTCTGTTCCCGACGCTCTGCAAATGCATTTCCTCTTCAATAACTTTTATAAAACTGGCTTGGACGGATCTTCGTTGACTGATGATTAACCACAAGCATCAGTAGGTTGATAATTGGTCGTGAAGAGGTTCTGTTAGATACGTGTGTTGAGTTGTAACGGTCCTGATAGATAACGTCCACAGCGTTGGTTTCGATGGTTGCTGTGTCCTGTATTGAAGACATGGCCCAGCTATGCTCTGGTCTCGGTGCTCGATTTTCATTCCTCGAGTATGCGGCTGGTTTTCGGTGGCCCGCGCCGTATTTCACGAAGATTCCCATCGCAGCTCCGGCGACCGCAGTAAATCCGGCGACTCGCCTGTATTGTCGCTAACCCGTGGTGCACCAACAAATAGCCTGCAATACAACCGCGGCGTACCGGCCGGAGGTCACGGGGGAAGTTGTAACTAAAACGAGGCGCCTACAGAACACAACAACCTGACCGCTGTCACATAGTACTTAACAACGCATCAGAGATATACGGAAACATAACAACCCGTCTTCGTACCTCGAACACTTTGCCATCTTTTAGGTTTAGGCCAATATGACTAAATAGCAGTCACACTAAAAGATTGGCACCTAGCTAAACGATATAATGAAAAAATCATCTGTAACTGTAAAATCTATACCTACAGAATGGCTACGTGTTCATTCTAACATCTCTCAAACACATCTCCTAAAGATGAATGGCTTTAAAAGAGGAATGGTAGAAATGTTTTAAAAAATACACAACTTCCAATACATCAGGACTTTATACTCAAAACAGATTAAAATCAACATATACAACACGTAAGTTTTGCGAGAAGCATGGCACAATGAGTGGTTCAATTTCAAACACTTACAAACTAACTCTAATCCAAGACCCAGACTAACAGCCATCTGGACGCAGCCTACCTACCCTGGACGACTCTGAACCATGTGAGAACAAGCCACGGCTGATGCAACTATTGGATGCACAAGTGGAGAATAACAGAGAATCCCTCTTTTGATTATGGTTCCCACCAGCAAACGACACAACTACAGAGACAATTGAATGGCTTCAATCCCACGACATCAATCTTTAGAAACACTTATGTCTTATTCCATCTGTTTTATTTCAGTATAATTACTATTGTATCCTTGTTTCATACGAAATGAAATAAAACTCTTAGGTTTAGTGATCTTGAGGGGAAAAAACAAAAAATCGTGATCAAGTTATTTAGCAGAGTCTGCTTATTCCTACCTACACAGATCACGCCAGCCTCTTACTGACCAAGGTGAAATATCTTTTACGATTCCGTACCCAACGGGAAACGCTATGTGTCACACGCTCTACCACGTAACGGAATATGCTATATGCTTCCAATCCGTATATGCTATGTATTTCGTTAACCCAAAATGAATTTTTTTTGTAAAAGTATACACTGTATCTAACAAAATAATGCGATTTCAAAGTGTTATGTATCACAAACAAAATATGTTATAAAAACAATTTGTTTTGCAATTAATTCTATAAAAGTATTTGTTACCACTTTTGATAAATTTTGTGTGTTCTCCGAGAGATGCACGGATGACTTCAATGTAATAAATTCATCCCAGACTCTGTGCAGCACTTCCTCTGTGACAGTATCACAGTTTTTTTTTTTTTTATCTATTCCTTCCTTTCTCAACATCCCCGTTTAAATGTGGAACGATAATCACGGCGCTTCAGGCTTGAAGCCCTTCCCCTCCCGTACCACGTTTCACAGATCTCACATCCTGTGAATTTTCTTCTGTGGTCACATAAGAGATTTAGTTTTCGTTCCACCTTTACACACTGATGTTTAAGAAATCAAAGAAAGGATCAAAAGTGCCGTGAAAACTATAGGCAAAGGTACGCTGCCCAAAGTCTGAGGTGAATTTCCTTATCGCATTGCCGTCACCTGTGCAGACCGATGAGAAAACGTAGAACGCTTCTAATATGTTAACAAAACTCGATTATTTGTAGGATTGTTGTAAAAATAAGTTGTTTTAGTAACGTCTTTCATTAACAAGATATAACAATTTAAAATCTAGTACTTCTATATGGTATGTGTTGTATTAAAGGGGAAATACATAGACATAAAGAGGGATCAAACAATAAAACAAGAAACACCCGTGTCCGATTCTCCAATGTTTACAGTTGGTCGCGTAGATGGACAATTTTTTTTTTTCAATTTTGTTTTTACTGAAAAATAAGAACACGAAAGGCGGTTAAAGTAGTTAATTGTGCACTATTCTTGTCACAGCGTTTATCCAAAAATTGAATTGTCTATAATTTGAAATTTGTCCCGATTTAGACTATAAACTATATATTAAACGACAAATATTAAAGTCAATTATATCTAATAGACTGTGTACGTTGTGGCCAAAATAAGAAACCGTTTTTATTTTGACGTTAGTTTGGCGTATACTAACACAATTTTGTTTAAAATGCTCTAAATTCAAAGTGTATTTAACTATAAAGGTGCCTCTAGTAAATCTGATTGTAACAGAATGATATCATTAGCAAAGCACGTGGCGTAGCGGCGCGGCGTTTGAATGAATTAATCCTTCCAAGACTGACATAAATATCGATCGAAAGCAATATTAGAACCATGTCATATACCGCGTCAACTACTTCAACGCCAAAAAGATATACGAAAATTAATGCGTTTGTAAGAGTTAGTGGTTGTCGTCTACGAATGCCTTGGCCGCGTCCTGGCGTAGACGATTACCACGTGGGATGTTTACCCCTCTATTGGAACGTCTGGGGAGATGAGCTGGAGTGGCTTCCTTCCCCAGTGAGACAGTGTTTCTAAGTGTTGTTTCAATTGCGGGTGACTTTGATCAGCGTGCAGGAGTGGTTCTCAATCTGTGGGCAGCGAGCAGAATATTAAAAATTCAAATGCAATTAATTAAATCTATCATAACAAACAAGCATTAAGAGTAATTGTGTATTATTATTCTTTCCTTCTCATAGTCTTTTTCTTTGTAGGATCATAAGATTATTATTCATTTTAGGACTGTTCAAATGTAATTCACTTTTAATATTTCACTTCAAATTTTACGTGTAACTGTTTTTCCGTACGAATTCCAAAGATGCTTTTAGACTTATAGCGTTATAATGACAAAAAACGCACTTGTCCTGAATATTAATAATATAAACGTTGGTAAAAAATTTGGCCAAATAAGTTAGTGGTGCGTAGAATTATTTTTAATATTTTACTGGGCTTCGAGTAGAAATAGGTTGAGAGATGCTGTGTTATTTGTGTTGTGGATGAGAAATGAAACGAGGGGTAGCGTTAAGCCCGTTGTCAGCCCATTTAGGCCTAATATTTCGAAAGGCAACAAGGAAGCCGCAAGCCTTAACATCCCCATCCGATGGACTAATCCTCATCCACAGTGTCGTATTACCTCACTCCATAAACAAAGCTATGAGATTTGGGATTTAACGTTGGATTGTAGCCCACAATCTGGTGATTTGGAACTGTGCACCGTCACCTCCCCTACTCTGCCGGCCAAGTCCTGATGATAAAAATTTCTTCCACCGTCAGGATTCTAGCCCGTTAAGCCTGTGTCAGCGCCTGTCACCATCACGACGACGCAGTCAACAGAGCCGGCGGTCCAGGAGACCACAAAATGTGAGCCAATGCAACAATTTCGGGTTTTCGTATCCAGTGACGCAGAGGAGCCAACTACATTCACTAGGCTGTCTGTCCGTCTGTCGCAGGTCTCTACCTCCTAAACGGAATAATTTATAGCCTTCGAAGTACACCTGTTTTGCGTTGTGTTGATCTAAATAAGAAAATCGTATTAAAAAATGTACCGGAAAAAGACATTCCTTGAAGCCACCACACCCAATTTTATGAACTGTATATGGAATATGCGCCCTATTTCAACAAAATTAATTCCAAGATGTCTCTAGCAACAAAGGATAAGGTTAAAAATTTAATTTTCTCAACCTGGATTATTTAGTTTTCGGAAACTTAGCTACCTCTATCATTTTTAGAGAACATTCCCATAAAAATGTAAAATGTAAAATTACAAGTATCAACAGAAAAATACGAAAAAAGTATGCTACGCAACAACCCAAAATATTTTTTACTTCTTTAGAAAAATCGAAATTTTTGGGTAACAACCCTAAAAATCGAATCACCATCATTATCTTAAGCTACAGGTGCTTTCATCCTAACGCCCATTCAGATGATTTTGCCATATGTTAACATAGATTAGCATCTAAATTGTAATTTTATTGCAGAAAAACCTTTATGAGACGTTTAAGAGTTAACCAAAAATCGTTAATTTATTATAGAAGTAACGATACAATTAAGTTGACAGTAAACAGAAAAATGGAAACATCCAGAAACGGTATTGAGTACTACAAATGAAGCAGAATATATTAATCACAAACATCGCTCGAAATATCATCAGAATATTACACCCTTATTCCGGCCATGAAGGAATGGAAATCAGGTTGACCAGTTTTATACATTCTTCTGACTAACCAATGAGTCAGTTATCATATTTCATTGAAATACAAACTTTGGTAGATGGGATAATCCGCAACACTTTAGACACGCTAATTACTTCAATCGTAAATGTCAAGCGTAATTTATTAAAAGTAAAGCGATAAATCTTCATGAATCAGAAGGAAAACTTCAGCTAGAGGTAAAAAAAAAAAAAAATAACACTAACGACTAAACTACACTAAAGACCTATAAATAATCCGTTACTATCAGCAAACCATACGGAGGGGCGTCCACTGTTATTAAATGAATATGTGTCGAAAAGTGAAAGTCTGTAATAAAACCAGGAAAGTAGTAAAAACTGGAATGAGTAAAAGTCTTGTGATAGCCGAATGACATTTATTGACAGGAATTAAAGACAAGTGTTAGCAATTACTGATCATAAAAAGCCTTGAGGGAGAAATAAACATATCTTGGCATAAGGATTAGCCAGTCTGGAGGTTTTTCTTCGCTAGGAACTGTCATGGTGGGAATGAGCATTGCTGGAATGTGACATGCACATCCGGATCATCGCAACACCAGCTCCACTTGTATGTAAATGATATAGTCTTAGTATTGGCAGAACTGAGCAAAGGTCAGTTGAGAGAAATGATAGCTACTTTAAATCAAAGTACAGGAAAGTTAGCTTTTCTGGCTTTCTACAGGGGAATAGTTTATTCGGCCTTGCAATGGTAATTTCTTTCTTCAGCGGGAAGAAATACTACTCTTGAGAACGAGCCGGTTGCGTGCCGAAACCATACTGCTCAGCATTGGCCTTTAACCCTCCCTTTAAATTTACGCAGTTATAGAAGACGAAAATGTGTGAGTGAAACATATAGCGAGTATTTCTAGACACAGTGGGAAATTGGCAGCAGTCTGAAGTAGTTCTTCCAATGATTTCCAAGAACGAAATAAAAAAAAAAGAAGTTTCTCCCAATCTGCGTTTGAATGACATAAACGAACCACGACCAGTAATTCATTATATTTTATTTCAAATATGAGTTATTATGTCTTTTGCAATTAATTTTCTTTAAGAATAAACTAATTCCAGTTTTATACTTTTCAATACCTTCGGGGTAGAAATATAGCTGCGACCATCTCAGACACGTTTCAGATGTTTGGTAGCATTTATAGATTGAAGCTATGTGAACCACGTTATCATCATATTGTCTCCTAGGTATGCGACACTGCTTCCGACTTTTTTTTATTTTCTATTCAAATGTCTGATCGTCTCTCCTTCCACGAATAAAATCTCTGAAAGTCTGTTAATTTTGAAACTTATCGGCAAGTAGCTACGTCCTATGCAGAACCTTTGAGGCGTCCGGCCACATTTCGAATATTCTGCTGGAGTACCGAATTTGCATTCTTTCGTAAACCTTTGCTGTTGGTGAAGAAAATTTTATATGAAACAGAAGAAACCCATCAGTGTGGCTCAGTACGCTGTGAGTCCGCACACTGTACTAGGACGGGGTTGATTCCTGATCTCTGCATCCTGCCCCCTGCATATCGGCCATCCTGATTGCGGTTTTTAGACAGTTTTTCGTAATTGCCAAGGCAAATGCCGCAACGTTCCCCAATCTCCGCTTAATAAACTATACATTACGCAAACAAAAAATACATTTAGCGCACGCAGAATATAGCTGCACGTTTCTCAGACATGGCAACAAAACATTCCTACCCGGAAGGCGTAGGCTCAGCAACATGCCTGTCAAATCCCAAACACGTCGCTTCCTGAAAAGAGCCGACCCTGCAACAGAGGAGTAAGTGCAACAAAGAAGATATGTGCCAAATAATTTAATTTTTTTATTTTCTTCTTTTTTTTTTCCTTATTATATACTGGTGTCATCCGTACAGTTTACAGAGAAAAGATCAGATTTTTTTTTGTACCAAGAAAGGGGTACTATACATCTTGCAAGTACCCACTGTCCGACGAAAGTTATAACCACAGGTAATCTGGAACCTTAGCTTAGGTTTTTAAGCAAAACGCATTCTTTCTGTAATCATCGCTATTAACTTTTCTGTATGAATGTATAGTTACTAAAATGACCCATTGGCAGTTCAGCAACCTTTTTGTGGTAGGGAACATCTAAATTCTTTGCTCAGAGCTTCGTATTCTCAATACTGGTTTTCAAGTCCATTTTATTTATCAAACGCTCTGTGTTTCTTTTGCTAACTATCCCATTATCACAATTTATTCTTCTTCGTGTTTCGCGGTACTGTAAAGAGAGACGTCTTTTATAGAGGTTGTAGATTCTTATGGTCCTTTTTAAACGTTTTTTGAGTTGTCAAGTTAGTGAGAAGGCAGATACTTGCAGAAAATCTAACCCTCTTTGAAACCAGTCTACCTAGATATTGTTGAATGATTTATGACTATGGAAGAGACATGGTGTCAAAACGAAACCTGCAGTGAATTCAACGAATCACGGCAGGTATTCCCTTTTCAAACGAGGGCAAAGTTGCTGTTCGTGGTATATGCTTTTTTTTAGGTTTTTTTTTTTTAGAGTTAAATGCTTTCAGATTTCCTGATGAACGATAAAACCATGGTGGAGACCCATTATAAGTGAAGCAACTTCGAACACGCAGTAAAACTGGCCGCTCTGTACTTACTCGTTAAAATATTTTAGTAGAACTTTATTAGTTTCCTCAGACTCAATATAGAAAACTTTAACTGATTGAAATGATCATTAAAAAACACTACTTGTGAAACACTGCCACACCCGTAGTTAAAAGTAGACGTCACATTAAGCTATCCAACTGAATGTCACAGATGTCAGTACTCTCAGAAACAACGCTAAGAATTACGTAATATTTACACAGGATCCAACACATTCAAATTTATTTATTCGTATTAAAGATACCACTTTAATACAACTTAAGGAAACAAACTTAACACGCAACAAGACAATATTAAAACACACAATACACAAACAAACTGAACGTTTCTATGGTATAGCCAGCCAGGATTGGCGTCAAGTTATGTTCCGCAAGAGCCCCAGTAAACAACAGCCCGGACGGCCTCGTCATCTGCTGTGAACAGGTAGTCCAGTGTACAGGGCTCGTCTAGTTTATTGCAGATCACTAGGTCATGCGGGTCATGCACTTCCCCAAATCCAGAGTTCTCACCCTCTCGGAATTAACTCAGTTTCGCAGGAATTTCTTTACATCGAGATACACCGGTTCTGAATCTATTTAGGGTTTTGAAGGTTGTAGACCATAGCTTGTTGCAGATTGGCAGATTAAAATGACACAGGCAATTCAGTTTGGTATTGCTGACTTCACCGTAGCTACCGAGGAAGCAGTTATACTACATTCCTCCACAGATTCGGCGAAAGCGCTGAACGTAAATACAGTGACCACGTCCTCATATTCACCTGGCCACACAGCTGAGAATTACAACAATCACGCTCGCAATTCCTTAAAAATTTCTATAAACGTGAAATTAAGTTTCAAATTGAGCAATTGCTAGCCTATGAATGTATTGCTAAGGGATACGTCTACGTCCACAGTAGTTTCCAACTAGGCATGTAACGCATATCCACAAGTGCGGAACTCTCGCGTGAAATCCTACATCCGATTCCGCATCCGCAATTTTTAATGCGGATGTTTTGTTTATATTGCAAAATATATTATTTTTTTCTCCTTATACGAGATTCTGCCTAGCGTTGCTTAGCTAACAAGAAAGTGGTTGTTTTTATTTTCTGACGATCTTGCAATAAAAGTTACAGTGAACTGAACGGTGTTATTACCTAAGCGACGAATTTACAAATTTGAACTTGCATGTAAAGTAAAGCGGCCGATTTACGGTCCAACTTACAGGGCATCCTTGTAGAACTACCGTAGGATGCGTTCGCCCAGACTCACTCGCTTCATGATTTCTCCAATAGCTTCCTTCAATATCTATAGCTTTTAGGACACCAAGGACCTGTTTTGTTTACCTGGAAGCCCAAAAACATCCAACACGTCCTACATGTAGTCTTGTAACCCATTCACGGACCATCTTTATCGAAAAACGGAACATCGTAGGTCCTACAAGTTGTACTGTGAATGGGCGACTATAACGGTGGGAAGGTGGTTTGCGGTTACGAAACCGAAAGTAGTGGGTGAGCGGTAGGGATGGGATATACTTCTACTTTCCGGTCACTGTAATATCCGTCACAGTGACTTAAAAGTCACAGTGATTTTTAACTGTGAAACGTCGAAACGACTGTGTCAGTATCTTCCACCAGATGGCAACATATACGAAATCACGGGGACAGTGAAATGTAACGACCCTCAGTCTCGTTTTATATGCAAATGAGGCTAAATTGTGACTGTCACGACTGGGGAATAGTGCTGGTACCTGCCACCAGGTGGCAACGCGTAGGAAATCACCGTCACAGTGAAACAGAACCGAATAATCACGTTTAGAGCAGAGACAATAGTTTAGGTTCGTTCAGTCGACTGAGTGTGAGCTTTTTAATTTGCGTTAACCAATAAATAGTTAATATTTCCTGCGGTGCAACATGTTTTTATTTTCCTTTCATAAATAAAAACAAAATATCTTCAGCCTACGATTTTTTTGTTTATTGGGAATCTGTGTAATTTGTGCAATTCGAATGTTTCTCTAGTCGAGATAAATTGTAGTTACCCTGAAAAACCCGATATTTTTATCGTAAATGTTTAAATGTTTTAATTTAATACTACCAAAATAATTTTACAAAATGAGATAGACATAAAAACTTTTTCTGAAATTACAGCTGTAGCGTAAAGTGTTTGACAACAAGAGCAGTTATAATTTTTTATCTCAAAATTCAACTACAGTGGGTCCCAAACAATTATTCTCAAAATATTTTTCTAGAAGTTTAATTTTTGCACTGATAATTACCATTTTTTTCACTACATCATCCTCATATTCACCATAAATTCTCTGCCGTCTGGTATTTGCTATACCTAATATTTTTAAAGAGATTTTGAAATAACTTAAGGCAAAAGAACAGGTACAGTAGTCTTAAAACCAAATGTCTTCCTGTAAGTAATAATTGAATACGCGTTATAGCCCTTAAAAATTAGCAAATTGCTAAAAATTTGTCTTCAGAAGTTTATCATAATGCCAATTTCCAAATTACAACCCTTCGAGATGTGCAGGAAATTCTTTTTTTCCATATGTTATTTTCATGTTACATCCAGACCTAACTATCAACATTTATTTGTCTAAAACATATTTAAACATTAGGTAAACATAACTGATAAACATTGTCTAATCATTCCTTGCCACATCTAATATTCAGTGAAAATTATTCTGTAGTTCCTAAATTGAAAACAGTTTACCAGTTCAGTTTACAGGAAACAGAATATGTAAGCAGTTACTGAACATTATTATTTTCATTACTGTTATCAATGTTAGGCTTAAATTGAAGATATGCATTACATTATGTCTATAAATCTTATGAAAATATGTATACATTATTTCAGAAAATGCTAGCAAGTATTGATGTTTTAAATACTCTCATCTTCTGTTAGGTCAGTGAAATACAAACTGAGGTTTTAAATAATACTCTGATTAAAATAAAAAGAGTTGTGGCTAAATGTTTAATGTCTGATGAACCTCCAGTTATGTTAAAACAGAAGTTCAGTGATGTGAAAGCTGTATTAACTTTTTAGGGATAATATACTACTTTTAAATTATCTGTAAATAAGTATGATGGTTTTCCCTTACTATTATTCTTTACTCAAACGTCTGGTTTCCTACAACTCTTATCAACTATTAACACAATTACCAAAGCCATGATAGAATGGGCAATTTAGATACACGATACTGCGAGAACTACTTGCTTTCACTTGATGGTTTTAGACAAAGCTAGTTGTGGTTCGGATTCCATGTTAAAATGTAGGTCCCAGAGAAAAAGAAAAAGGTTGTTCATTCCGGACACAATGGCCTTGTGGATGATCCAGCCAACCTTCAGGATTGGACTAAGTTTTTAATATGACTAAATGATATATTCCTTAATGAATTCCAACTCTAAAGGGAAAAAAAGAAATTGTATTATTTTTATCCAAACAGTTTCTGAATGAATATTATTTGTAAAGGGATATAATCAGTATATCCTCTTTCAGATAAAATATTGCAGTTTTTGGTGTAATATAACTTTTTCATTTAAGTTCATTAAATTTCAGTTGCTAACATTATAAGAAAGTGTCGAGAAACACAAATGGGGAGGTGCTGAATAAAAGATGTGAGTCAATGTCATTTTGACTGGATGCCTTCTGACGTATCCAAAACTGCAGGGTAGAAGAGGGAGGAGATATGCAGAGAAACTAGTACAGAAAACAGAACCAGATAGATTAATTCTGTAATAGATGAAAATTTGTGACAAGTATTGTGTATGATACATTAATGTAGAAAGCCTGATTAGCAGAAATGGTTTCACTGTTTGCATACAGCATAAAAAAAAATAGTACCATTTATATAATAGTAACCGAATACAAACTTATTTTACAAAACAACAATGATGTATCTACAACCAAGTCAGTAGCTACCTAATGATGTACTGGTTATCTGAATGGACCTCACAATCAAGAAGTTATGCTGTATCCATACTGCTTTGAAATCCACTGTAAATGTGAATTAGAACAATACAAAGAATTCTTATTATATTCAGAATTCATCCTGTCAAACTGAAATCCCTATTCCAGAAGGAAATTCCTCAGACATATGTGATGATATTTCACTTGTATTATGATCCATTTTAATTCTAAAAATTATCCATTGTAAAAAAAAGTTCCAACTACTTTAATAAGACTGGAGGTGCAATTATTTAACATCATGTTTGCACTACCACACTGTAGAAGAAATTAAGGATGAAAATAGCACGATATCTTAAAATAAGTATTGATCAAATTTCCTATCAGTCCAATAAACTTGTATTTAATGACAACAAGCTGTGATTTTAATCATTTTTTATCTAAATATTTAGTTATATTTGTTTCACAGATAACTTGGTTTTGTCAACTTTAAATGCACTAAAAAGGCTTTCGTCCATTTTTCTTCTAAGTTGATCTACTATTTTTGATACAAACGAAATGAAAACTGCTAATTGCTGGTACAAAACTGATAGTTTGGTCTACTTTATAATTCAGAATTCACAGTATCCTACTAAACGATATCACGTATGGCGTGACTGTGACAAAGTAACGTCTTCCTTGCTGCTACTTTCTCTTGAAACCGTGATTCTCCGAAGATCGCAATTTGTGCCTAAAATGTTATCACGTGATCATTATATTAACGTCCAGATTCTGTCACAATTACTTTTTGTCACTGTGAATTTCCTGTCAAGTTGTGAATAAAGCTGCGACGTTATTTTTCGGCCATCCCTAGTGAGCGGTAAGGCTGTAGTCTCGCATTCGGGAGGACGCGGGTTTGATCCCCGTCCGGACATCCAAATTAGGGTTTTCCATGGTTTCCCCAAATCACTCCAGGCGAATGCTTCCTTTAAAAGACCATGGCCGAATTTCTTCACGTTCCTAGCCCCCAATCATTTCCCGTCTCTAATGACCTCAAAGTCGACATGGAAAAAAAAGAAAAATATGCGAGCACGGAGATGTGCGATGGCGTGGCCTTGTACGTATTTAGCGCTTGAATCAGTCGCACCACGAACTCCGCAAAGTTCATACGACAAAGATTGCTTCTTAGACGCTTGCTTATTTATGTAAATAATTTAATCAACTTGTGAAATCACTTTCCCCTCCCCTCCCCCATTCTTTGTTGTTAAAACAAGAGGAAAAAAATAAATCAATATGGCAGTATTATATGGAAATAGACTTTACTTATGAGGAAAGATAAAATACAGGTTCCAGTCGTGGGATCCGCGTACCGACCATTCTGACTGACGTTTTTAGGTTGTTCTCCGCGATCCCCCAGGACAGCGTTTCTGAACCTTTTCGAACCAGGGGGCCAGTAAAATATAAAAAGTAATGCTGTGGACCACTAAGTTATAACGGCCTAATTCTTTCACTATGTGTATATTATTAACATCAAGGACATTTTGTATTCTACTATTATAACATACTAAAACTAAGCTAGAAACACGTTTTGAATTCCTACGGAAACACGATTATGAAGTACTAAAAGTGAATTATGTTACTGTAGCCTGGCTGCTACGCTATACCACCTACCTACATACACAAAATAAAATAAATTATACATTATTGTTGCCTCAAACCCCACCACGTATAATAGGTCTCTCACTCCTACTTGAAGACCCTCAGGAAACAATCTTTAACATAATCCTTAAACTAACTCTGCTCTCTCTCTGATTTAACTGGGAATGTATTTAGTGAATAGACTGTTATGGTAACAATACAGTTTTATCCTCATATCCATCAAATATCAGATTTTTTCCTGGTCATTGAAATATTCATGCCTTTTAAATAGTTGTCCTTATACTCGCTTATAGCCTTGTACAGTACGACTACGGTATATAAATTTATTATATTCTGCCTGCAAACCACAGATTGACGAACACTGGCCTATGTGAGCGCTGAGACGGTCCCATGTCTTCGCCTTACAAACCGCATTTTCCATATCCAAACGCACACTTAACATACAAAACACGTTACACGTTTTTCAGACAGATGGCAACATAAAGTTTTCATCCCTAGAATAAATACTCGGGATCGAACCTAGTACTAGCCATGATGCGGCCTGCCGTTTCCTATCTCAACCCCCCGTGCCTAACAAAAAAATTTGTACTCATGCATCAAATAAAACATCTCATTTGAAGCGATGCGCTCACCGAGCGTGGTAGGTGAGCGGTTAACGCTCCGGCCTCTCATTCGGGAGGACGCCGGTTGGAGTCCTCGTCCGGACATCCAGATTTGGGTTTTCCATGGTTTCCCCAAATCACTCCAGGCGAATTCCGAGATGCTTCCATCAAAAGGCCATGGCCGAATTCATTCCCGTTCCTCGTCCCCAATCCCACCCTGCCACTAATAACTAAAAAGAGGAGGAGAGGGATGCGCTCTGCCAGGTTTTTAGATGCTTAACATAAGTTGACGTGAAGTGCTGGTGTGCATACACAGTCATTGGAAGGGAAAGCGTCAATAGATAAGTTCAATCATGCACTGAACTTCAGCGGTATATATATTGCAGGCTTACTTTCCAAAGCAAGGCCCACGTAATAAAAATTAATGTTTAGGGAGCGTGCACTACGTGGCTCAGTCCAAGGAGGGGGGGGAGGGGTTGCCTGGAAGACTACGCTGGGCTATGTGGGGGGAAGGGGTTTCCGAGCCAGGCCACGTAGTTTTCCTTTCATAACATTTTTCACAGTTAAAATGAGGAACAGAATGTGAATATTTATTTCCTTCAGTTAATTATCTCCTTATGTAATTTACAATCGTCTGACAAGAGAAAACAGTGCAAAATGTCTTCTGGAATCAAAAGTAAAAAAATCTACGTGCTACGTGGTTGGGGGGGGGGGGGAGTGGGATAGAGGCAAAAGCCACGTAAGGCTACGTGGGGGGAGGGGGGTACACAGGATGCCAAAATGGAACTACGTGGTTTATGCACGCTCCCTTACTGCGACTACAACCTGCAAGAGGAGAAAGTGGTCATACACCGAGATTTTACGCTCCCAATAACAGCAAGCAGCGGTTTCACAAAAGTTTAGTAGTTCTCAGATATGCGAACCAGTTTCAGTAATGAAACTTCTTGTTCAGATTAAATGCAGTACTTGAGATAATGTCTATATCGAGTGGAATGTTTCCATCTGTCTTCTCCACATTTGGATTCCTGTTTTAAACCAACTGCAACTCTACAGAAACATATCCATGTTTATTATTTAATATTAGAAGCGGATGTTTGCAATAAAAGTCCGAGAAATTGATCACACAGATTCTAGTGGCAATGCACTGGATTTTCCTGAATACAATTCGAACGCTAGTATGTGAATTGTATAGGGTCTAATGATTCCTGAAGTCAAACTGTATGTTACTATTCCAGTTTATTACATCAGGATTTCTAACAAGGATAGTGTCGTGAATTTGTTAGCAGATATACTAACTGATAGAACAATCATCAATGGTTAAAGGGGATGTCGAAGTACCACAAATATAATAGGTTTGTCACTACTTCTTTTTTATTTCCGCCTTCCACCTCGTTGACGTCGATTTCATTAGAGGTTGTAGAAGACTGGGGTCAAGGAACGGCAAGGAATTCGCCATGGAATTTTGAAGGAACCATCCCAATATTTGCTTGGAGTGATGTCGAGAAACTGTGGAAAACTGAAATGCGTCCACTCGCATGCCAGACACGAGCTTTACCGCTCAGCTAACAGGCTCGGTTAGTAACTATCATCTACTGAGTATTCGGCTACTGACTGACTGACAAAATACAATATGTTTCTTTTACTCAGCTGATGAAACTTCTGATCTTTCGAAATCATGAATAGATTTCGTTAAGTAATGCCTAAACAGTGGGGTCAGTTGCGATGGGGTGATCAATGACATAGGTAGGGTATAATCTGTTTACAATTTACTTTCAGCCCTCTTGCCAAATTTCTATGGACAAGGTTAGTATTAATATTCACAAGGAGCTTCCATATTCTCATGATATTATATCAAACATTCTGGCAAGTATTGTGTATACCCATACAAGATTGTGGGTAATCTGTGGTGTTCCTCTATTTCGATTGAAAATCTACAGGAGTTTATTGTATTGATAGCTTACTGGAAGTTTCTGATTCCAGTTCCACAATTTCAAAATAAGAATTCAGGGTGATTTCGTAATAATGTTACAAACTTTCAGAGATGGTGGAGAAGGATAAATGTATTAATTTGAGGTGAGGAATCCTAGTCCGGAAATGACCGAGTCAAAAGTTATAAGCGAAAACCTGTGACAGTGTTCAGCAGTCACATACTACCAAGGTTCCTGGTACATATATCACTTGTTGTTTGTCAATGGATGAGGATTCAAAATAATGGAGTCCCACCCAACTTTGAACTGAGGATTTTGGAAATTGGATCAAACGTTCCTTGAAATGTGGATAGGCAGAGGAGATCCTGATCCGTGGCCAACAGCTTCAACTGATCCCACCCCACTTGGTTTCTTTTTGTGAAAAGTCTTGTGTACGAGACGCCTGTCGAGATTGAAGAGGATCTCCAGACAACAATTTTCGCTGCCTGCCACACTGTTCAAAAGACACCGGGGATATTAGAATGGGTACGACATAACTTTGTGCGGCGACGTCATGCCTGCATTGACCCTGAGGGTCGCCAATTTCAACAACTGTTATAATGTAGTAGCTTGTGAAACTTATCCAAGTAAATGGACTTCATCAGTACCTTAAACTTGGCTTTTTGGTCTCTCTGATAT
Source organism: Vandiemenella viatica (assembly GCA_031002005.1). NCBI lineage: Eukaryota > Metazoa > Arthropoda > Insecta > Orthoptera > Morabidae > Vandiemenella > Vandiemenella viatica. The sequence goes on along the minus strand of JARYHS010008074.1, from coordinate 363,488,129 downwards.
CAAGTTAAGAGCGCTGTTACTAGTTTGTCAACAAGGGAAATTATCTGAGGGTATTAGCGAGTATTCGGTGGGAATTCTGTACGTCATGATCAGGGTTCGGAAGTTGGAACCCTTAGTTTTTTTTGCATTGCGCAAGGTTAAGGCAGAACTCGAGTATATTTTGGCTTGTAATTTTCGACTCAGTATTTTCTGGACCAGGATCCCTTACCTCAAATTAATACAATTACCCTTCTCCATCATCCGCGAAAGTTTGTTACATCATCACGGAAGCACCATGTATAATTCCTGAGTGATACTAGAGACGCCCCTTGCACAACGTGGGATTAAATACTGACGCGTGAACTATATCGCCGGTTTCATATCCACTGATACATTGAAACACTGAATTGCGACGCAGGGGGAGGAACCGTGGGGACTGCACCATATGTCAAAATGGCTTCACCCCATGGCCCATTGACCCAGTACAGCATTAAAGGTCGACCCCCAGTGGCGCCGACAGTGGTCATCTGAATTAAGACGTCGAGCTGGCCGTTACCTTAAAAAGAAAGCAGTCGCTCCTAACGAAACAGGTCCTCTGCGCAACACATTCTCTGTCGCGTGGATAATGCGCGCATAAAGCAGTGTTCACGACCGGCAGTCCGCGATGGAAGATCCTCGTTCCGAATTTGCGATAGCGCGTCGAGAACGAATCGGCGTCCTTAGCTTCCAAACGAGGAGTTCGCTCACACACATCAGCCTGTTTATTGGTCGCATAAACCTGTACGACCCGCAGCGGGAGAAAGTCAATACGCCGAAACGAGCGCCATCGCACGCGAGCTGGCCCGCTAGTCGAACCAGTCCAGCGCTGTAATGCAACTGCTCAGGGAATCTATTCAAATCCATAAACAAATACATGATATATATATATGGTACATTAGACACTTCGCGGGGTCAGATATGACCACATATTTACTTTAATATAGTTTCATTGAGATGGAGCCCTTCCTCAGATGGCAATTTCTCTACATACCCATTTTTCCTTTTTCCTTTTTCACCTACTTTTTCCCTCCCTAATTTCAACTTTAAATTCTTTTAGCTGATTTGGTACATTATTCATCATTTTTGTTGATAATTTATTCCAATGCCCGACCCCGTTACCTACCAAAGAAAATCTTCCCGCACCCTCATGCCTGAAATCGAATGCCAATTTGTGGTCATGGTCATCCTTTCCCTTCCATACACCTCTCCTGATTCTTCCACCAATATCTGTCCAGGCCTCATCACCAATATACGCCTTGCACACTCCCAAGATTCCCTTCACCCTCCTCTTGTTTTCTAATGAGTCCCATTCCAGCTCTTTTCATATCGGTTACTGATTGTGTTCTGCGGTAATTTCCAGAGACAAATCTAGAAGCCATTTTTTGCACCTCCTCCAACTCCTTTATTTGATACCAAAAATATGAGTCCATCATATTCAAGCAATGGTTCATCCAGCGGGCGACGATGTGATTACATATGACCTGGCTAAGTGTCTCATCTACTTGCAGGAAGAGGGTTCAAAACCGAAATATTTCAGTACATGCGTTCGTCTTTTTTACGTTTATCATTCCCAGTCACCATCATCGATGGTAAGTACTGGGTTTTATTTCCATACCCTTAGTTATATATATTTATTTTCCCTCCGCGCTGTACGGTTCATCGATGAGGAGTAAATGCAGAGGAAATAGACTGGGTACTAGGACAGGGAACGAATTCGGCAATGACCGTCTAAATCGACCTTCCCACCATCACTTGGAGTGTTTTATGGAAGTAGTTGAAAACTGAAATCTGGGAATCTGGACCCGCGTTCTCAAAAATACCAAACCTGAGTGTTGAATTCTCACCCACCAGGCTCGCTGTATGATTTTTAGCAGATTTTCGCTTTCGGAAATGATATATTTCGTTTGCTTTTTCACAATATCTGACTGAAGTTAAATGTATTCGTAATCTGTGTTAGTAACTGATGAGATCTTTAAAGAAGGTGCTTGAAATTTTTGAGGCATTACATTTCTTGTCGACAGCACCATTCAAAACATATTTACAAACCTCCTAAAGAATAAAGTCAGACGACCTCAAATACATTTTTGGTTGCGTCGTAAGTTGTAACTCAAATCATTTCTTGTGCAAATTGAAGACCAATATTCATACAATAACGTAATTTTAAATATAGGAAACAAATCACAACTAAATATGTTCTTGCCGTCCGCAATTTTGTAGAATGTTTGGTTATTATTTCTTTTAATTATGATGCTTGATAAGAATTTAAAAATTCGTAGTAAGCCTTTTAACAATACCTGTCGTGGCTGTTATCACTAATCCGTGGGGTTTGTTTGGCATTTGACACGGGATGGTTTCGAACCCACTAGTAGGAATAATTTCCATTATCCGTTAACAAGCGGCCCAGTCTATAATTCTCTGTGTGCCAGAGGCTTCGGTTCAGTCCCCAACCCCTCCGCAGTGCTTGTGGTCAGAGGAGAAGGCAGTGTTGACATGCGAAACTAAGATGCTTGTTCAGCAGGTACTGTTTTCAAGAGTTATCTCAATTATCGATTCAGACTGCACTTTTATCCTTACAAACAACCCACAATTGCAAATCATACTCAATACAATTCTTCGGAACTACCAACTACACGTTTTGTTTGCGTGGGAATAGTAGAAATATGAGGAATTTAATTCCTTGCATTTCTTCTTTATCACTGGCTTAGTACTATACTTGAGGAATTACGTAGTTTCTTTATTTACTTGCTTCTAATAACCCGTATTACATTAACCTTTACATATCATCATGGCAACATTATTCATTCAGTCAAATGCACCATATTTCCAGAATATTCTTCTTTTCACACAACTCTGCTCCGGTATTTTGATGACGCCAATCCGGCGCATTCTTCAGCGCCCCGTTTGGCGATTCCAACACGATCAGTGTTTCCAGTGAACTTGTTCGCATTATTCGACCAAAATATTAGAGTCTCTGTCCCGTCAATATGCCATCCAATGACATTTTTGGTCCAAGGAGGTCTAGAACGGCTTTGTTCGGTATCTCTCTCTGTTCGTGGAATGCGTTAGAGCTCACTGCACCACCATAACTCAACCGCATTTCTTTCGTCCTTTCTCAGGCATCCGCGTTTCGCAACTACAAATGGCGATAGGAGATGCGGTAGTGATGACTATAAGGAATTTTTTTATTATGTTGATGTATTTATTTTCCCTATTTTATCTATGGATACCCTTTCTCAGACATGATAAGATGAGAAATAGCTTCGATTTGTTTTTAAGACTCGAGGCTGTTGTAAGAATTTTTGTCTTCTTAATGGCTTAAATCTATTTCTTCAGTTTCGATTTGTGATTTAATTTTTATGTATAAGTTTCTGAAAATCTTGTATCCGACATAATAAATACTGTTAATGTCTCAGCTCTAATCTTTACTACGATGCCAAAGTAATTAATTTCACACAGTCAAATTACCGACCACCTATACAAATTGTTCCTTACACTTTTTCTGAATGTAGTTTGTATCTCAACACAGCTGTATCTGTGGCCTCTTGGTGTCTGTGTTACCCTGAAATACCGAAATTGTGAAATGTCAAGACTCACATGGAATTATCAAGATTCACATATTCGCTTTGTGCATGTCCGAAACATTTGTTGAATATCCTTATTTCCGACTTACATGTGCAAATGTCGTCATTCATCTGGTACTGACAGTGAGTGTTCAATAAAAATACTTTTGTTAGGTTTTTACACCATACTTTATTATTAAAACATATTATGATATATGTCAAAATATGAGAAAGTTTAAGTAACAGCACGTGTAAATAAACTGTTGAACTTAAAACGAACAGTACATTCTTAATGAGAAAGCCAAATAATAACATTAATAAACTTACATAATTACGCTCTTGTGTTCTTGTCATGTGTTGTATTAGACTTTCCAAAATTAATTGCCTTTGGTATAATCGTAAAGGTCGTAAAAGCGTTGAATTTGCATTCAGCTTGGACTGGGTACTGCACCACAGCAAAATGTATCGCTAAAAAGATCATGTTGATATTACTGTGGCTAAGGCTACATTACAACATGAACGGAAACATTACGTTTCGATTGCCGTCCTTTGATGACTTTGGAACTATTCCAATTTTTAAAAAATAAAACAGAAATTTGAATCATCATGTGTGGAGAAGGTAGGTTGGCCTACAGTACAATGTAACTGTAGCACACGATTTTCGGATGTAGTGTTTTAACGACCTATCTGTTGCTATTACTATGCTCTAGGCTACGTTAACCTTGAATAAGACTGACTAACAACAGTGTTCCAGAGCATAAGAAATCTATGCCACGTGATCAGAACAGAGAATTTCGACCACCACCAAAGCCTGTCTATCTGTGCTTGTTGAGATACACCGTGATGGTCCGAATGTATAAGAATATGCCCAAGTATTCCGTCTTTCACCGACATATTTGGTATGTGTTGACATTGACGAAAGAAAGTCAACGTCCTCGAATTTCGGTCTGTCACGGTAACATCTGCATCGTATGAGCTTTGCTACAGTAGATGTTATGGCATCAGGCTTAGGCAAAGCATTTCATCTCCCTCACTAGTACTTTGCTGTAAACGAAGAGATGTGAAGACTTGCTTCTAGTATTCATGGGCCTAGTCAATGGTTCCTCGCGAATTAAAAATTTGGTCTCTCATCCCACATTACAAACCGAAGTCGGATAGCACATTAGAAAGTTCTGTTTCCATTATCTATGCATGGAATTTTTCAGTTATTTTCAAAATATCCTACTTCCACTAGAGAATAGGTCCCCTAGTATCAGATTCTTCAAAACCTCCTATTGTGAAATGAAGTTGTACAATCTTCCAGCCATAATTTTGTTCTCCTCATGTTACTACAAAACGGTGTATTATTGCTTCAGTGTTCACACTTCTTCTAGTCTAGTTTTATTTCAGCTTCATTGTTTTTTTCCTACCGACTATCATGTTTCCTGTATTTTCTCTTTGCCTGTTTAATCCCTTGCTACTGTTTAGATTCCATATTAAATGTCAGAAGTGGATGAGCGACAAAATGAAACTTTGTCATTGGGCGGTCCCAACAACCCTCCAAGTCAAAAATTCCATACGCGTTTATCTGATAGGAAGTAGGTGACTGGTAATCAGTTATCGACGAAGTGCGACTAGATGTTTGATGATTTCATGCATGGATTGTAATGTAATCATACATTTTCTTACAAATTTCATTCTATTTATCAAAAATAATTAATGGAAAATGTAAAGAGTTTTAAATTAATAACGAAATAACTTCTAGATTAAAGTCAGATATTGAATGACACTTTCAACCAAAGTAAGTTCTCCATTCAACCAATAATTGCTCGTATTGCGAAGCTATCGAGTAATGATAAGGTAAGTAAATTCGCGTATTTTCTATTTGCCGCGCAGTCAGCCTCCGTCGAGGCAGGACCTGCATTTTAAGATGGAATCCGAACCGCGGAACGTTTGACAAACGCACGCGATCAAAGCCAAGTCCGTAAAAATTCCTGACCACAGTGGGATTTGAGCCGAGACCCATGAAAGCAAGGGCTTTAACCACAGAGCTAGAGTACGACTTAGCAATTTCATAAAACACAACTTAGGTGTAAACTAAGCTCAAAGAGATTTAGCTGTCTATATGTTCGGGGAGAAATGTTTTCTGTGAGATACTTGCAGGTGTTCGCTTCCGTGTTTTGGCAGGGTCTCTTTCAATTCATTCTTTTCACTTCGCAGTTAACCAAGCAGACGGGAATGATCTGTAACTTAACTTGCAGTCGTAGTCGCTGAACACCTACCGACATCCAAAACTTTTCGCCAAAGAACAGGTTTCCTAGTGGCAGCCTCATAAACACGACATAACTGCCACCAGACACGCTATTTCTCCATTCATTACGGCTAATTATGTTCTGTATAATACGAACGAAAACTTCTAAACACCGTATAAATATGTCCTCATTTGTCGGGAAAGTACGGTATATTCAGATTGCTAGACCAAACACTTTCGCAAACAATTATTGTTCTTGAGTTGACAGACTATGCTTCTCGTTGAGACATTATTTTTTAATTGCGGTAACTACCATAAGAGAGTCTCGACTAATAAAAATTACGAATGGCGAAGACAATTTCTGCTTGAAGGCAGTAAAATTTTGAAAGTTCTAATGTCAATCATGCGGAAAGAGCATCGAGTGAAAAGTAAAATCGCAAAAAAGTGTGGTTAAATTAAACAAATATCATGAAGTTCGTATTTCTGATTTTTGTTCATCCGCAATTAAATATACATATCCCTCGATGAACACTAATAACTAATTAAATGAATTACGGTGTAGTATCACGGTTGACGTATATCATAAGACTATTTTCAACAATTCTCTGTAAATGAGTGATTAAATACAGTTTAAATGTAATATTAATCCAAGACACATGTGCAAAAAAAAAAGTCTTCAGTATTCGCGAGTTTAATACTCCGTAAGTATTTATGTTTACATTTATGATGATCAGTCCGGAGAGAAGGAGTACACGAGGAAAGAAAGGAAACAACTAAATACGATAATGTCGGGCATTCCAAATATTAACATACAAAAAGAAACAGATTTCTGAAGAAAACTTGTAAGTTTAATCAATGTCTCAACAGTAGAGTTACAGATGTATAGATGAAACTATAACAAAGCATAGCCACTGCAGTACCATGTGTAGCAAGATCATTTGATTGCAATTGAACGTATTCTCTGATAGCAGTTTCTCTATACATTTATTTATCATTTTCTTTTTAGTATTGTTGTTTTACCTTAAATTCTTTGAGTGTTATTTGACCACCCGACTGTTTTTGCCCTTATAAATTTTAAATTTAAATGTTGGTGGTAAACTATTCATCTCTTCCCATGATACTTTATACCAATCCCTGACTCCCTTACCTACAAAAGAAAATGTTCTCACTCCCTTGTGCCTGAAACCGAGTGCCAGTTTCTGGTGATGATCATCTCTTCTCTTCCTTGCACTACTCCTAATTCTTGTACCAATATCAATCTAAGTCTCATGACCAATGTGCGCTTTGTGTACTCTAAGCGCTATATTTGTGATCCTCTTACCTCACAATGAATCTCAATATATCTCCTTTACCATATCAATTACTGACTGTATTCTGCGGTAATTTACATCTACCTGCCTTCCTTTGCACCACCTCAAACTCCTGTATTTACTTGTTTTCCATACTACACCACCATATTAATGCAATGGTCTGATCAAAGGATTGTATGTAATCCAATTGCCTTACTTTTCTGGAACATCCCTCATCACCCTGTCTAATAAATGAAGGGTTTCTAATTTTTTTCCTGCCAACTACCCATCGAGTTGACTTTACTATTAAATGTGATGCCATCATATTTACACTTTAAGTCTTGAACAAGCAATTCCTTTCACACTTTATAACAATAAAACATCCTTTAGTTTTTTTTTATCTTTGTAGATGACACATGTCACTGAAGCTATTCAAAGTCTTCTCAATCATTGTTTTCACTTTGTAAACGTACCAGTTTTCTGTCTACATGCAAAGCCATTTTCAATCAATCCATAACTGATTTTGGCTAAATACACTTACATTCTTGGTTAGTTTTTAATTAATGTGTATCTTATTTCTTTGTCTACGTTTTTTAGGCTACTTCTCATAAATATGTATACGTGTTTAAATCATGTGAATGTTATTGACATTTACATGTGCGTTTTACACGCATAGAGAAAACAAAATCGTACGTGAGGATGTTTTGTCTGCGACTGCTGCCCCACAACCTCTGATGCAGGATACCAGACATTTAATTGCGGTCTGTGGCAAACGCTTCCCTTCAAAATTAAAGCTTATCTGAAGCAACGTATTGTTTCATATTTTGAAGCACCCCAGGAAGGTATCAATAAAGTATATAATTATCGCGTTTTCAGGCGGTGGTGATAGCTTCTATTCATCTGAGATCCACAGGAAGTCAGATATTTAAGTCACAAAGTCTGCGGTTTCATCCGGGAGACTCAACCCACACAATATGCTGCATTCTGTAATTATAAGACCATCGCCTGAATTCAACCTCAGAGCTTTCGACAGCCTTCCTTTATGAATAGTAAATAAAAAACTGAGGCCAAAGTTTCGGCAGCCCACAAATCACCTTGGCCTGATTTTTCCACGGCTGACTAGTTTTCAGAGTACGGGGTGGCCCAATGAGATTAATATCTAAGTTTTCTAATCCACTAGTGATTTGTGAAAACGGTAAACAAATATGAGGCTTGTCTTCCCACTGGACTTGGTAAAATTAATACCTCGTCAGTAATTTGGACGAGAGTATTTAAGATTAACACCAGTAATTACCAAATCAAATAAATTATTCCTAGCCTCGATGTAACAGCATTCTCACTACATTATTTTGATAGGCATTGTCATTTCAAATTGAAGAGTGACATGTTACAGACACGGGCCGCTCAACAGCAAAGACTAAACGTCTACATTTCGCATTAGGATGAAACTCCTTCAAGGAAACGCAGAAAAAATCTCATTTTAATGCTGAGGAAAATGAGGACAGAAACAGGCAAATGCCGCAGGGAAAATGCGGGACGTTGTGCTCTATTAGCAAAAGACGTAAGTGCAACAGTAAGCAACAAAATGACTGACGAACGCAAAATAGTAATACAAGGCAATTAGATACTTTTCTTTATAAAAAAAAATCCTCAATTCAGTAAAATTAAAATATTACAAGAGAAAAAATATTTTCATATATTTCAACGATACTGACTTATGCTCAGAACGTAGACGATGAAAAGAAAAATACATTTGTCGTAAACAAAGTGAGAGTGTGTACATGAATTGTTAAGAAATTAATATTGTGGTATAGGACAGGCAATTAATTTAGAAGACATGAAGAAGGAATGAAAGTGCAGCGAAAACTGTATACTCGTATATGGAATGATGGAAAATGAACCATATGAGAACGCTGTAACAATCTTGATGCAAAAATGAAGGAAAAGAGTGAAGCTATTTGAATCATTTGAGTTCATATTATATCTTGAAAGGAACTTCAAAGCCTGCTAAGTTTTCTAGCTTAACAGTTCGTTGATGTTGAGATGATTAGAGCCTGAAGAGCAATGGGGAAAAAGAAACGGGAAGAAATTGGGACATTGTATTTTGAAATAACTAACCCGTTATTGTCTTTAGTGAAACCAAGAGGAAAACAAATCTGGATGGTGGAAAGGCGACCGAACCCGTTTCTCACAAATGCCAGGCCCCAACGTTAACAGCTCAAAGGAGTCATCGTTTCATTTATATTATAACGTGCATGTTTCACAAATAAACATGTTCTTAAATCACGTGCAATATTACCTATACTAATCACAGAAGTTAGTCTTTCAAAGAATATACTGAAGGAGCATCTCCGTTCTTTTGTGATAGATAGCTTCAACATATACTAAAAGTATCAAGTAACAGAAATAGGCATAGGAGCTACTGTAAAATACTTGAAGAAGCTCCTTGAAATTTCGTTGAAGTAGTTAATAAAGGGCTTGGAGGAAAAATTTTGACCTAGACCACGGCGTCCTTGCGCTGTCATTCCTACATAATCTTCAATCAATGTAAAACATACAAAATGCTTAAGCAGTGACGAATAGAACTACCTGCGATTGTGATATCCCATCTCTTCTGAGATCCTCAAAACAATCTGTCCACAAATATTTCCACAAAAATAGCAACAAACTGTCTACAAACAAACTTGCTTTCAGAACTACTGTTTATAATGAACGTATAGTTAATAATGAGGGGGAGTTTTATTGTAGCTGTGTACTTACCCTCACTTTCACAATGCTTATGCTCGCTCCGTTTACACAGTGCAAGTTGCCTGGAACGAGTATACTATCTTTCTGCGCGCGCAGCACTGGATAGTCCACTCTGGTCGTGTAAACAGGTACAAGACAGACAGTTGACTGAGGATAGTGGACTCGGTTCACTACCAACTTTAGGAGTGCTAGTTCAACAATCAAGATGGCCACAACTAACAAGTCGCGTAAGCGGAGTGAAGCAGAGGCAGTAAAATCTTTAGAACTGCATGAAAGTGAGGAAATTCCGTGGAATTTTAAGAATAAAAATTATAAGAACGAGGATAGAGACTCTCATATCAAAAAATGCTTCAGAACAGTCATATTTGTGTGTCGGAAAAAATATTTCACAATAGCTGTTCAAACTGAGATACAGCTGGTCTTCGATAATGTAACACTACAGTTTCATTTGATTTGCAACTTTTTTTTAAAAAAAAAAAAAAAAAGGCGCTGAGGCATTTAATGCATTTCTTTTTAATATCAACTCTTTTAACTATTTTCTACGTATTATTTTGTTATTCTTCATATCATTCAACATTATAATCAACAAATTAGCTACGATGTTAATTCCTTCGTGGAATATGGACATACTATATTCAACAAGATCACAATGTAGGATAGAAAACTGTCCTGAAAGTGGACAATGGACTGTCTTCAAATTATTACTAGCATGCTAGTCCCCCCCCACCGACGGTCCCGCCAACTGTCGTTCCAGTTAACTCGCATCGTGTAAACGCGGCGTTAGGCAGTGATGAAGAGAGCTACCTGCACTTTTCATATCTCATATCTTCTGTGATTCTCAAGGCAGTCTTTCCAGAGCAAATTATACGAAACAAGCAAAACACTGTATATTTAACTGTGAGGAGAGCTTTCTTGTAGGCGTGTACTTACCATGACTTTCTGCAAAAGAGACATTGTCAGTGCGACTGTTTATTGAAGTTTTGTGTGAGACAGGTTCGCCCTCCGTCCTTGCGAGGCCGCGCGGACACCTGCACGTGTGGCGGAACGGGTTCCAGTATCGGCTAACGACGCGCTCTCAATTTGTACCAGTTAACTGCCAGTCACCCCCACGACGAGCGGGCCAAGGTGCGGTTGTCACGATACTCTCGGCACAACATGAGTTCCACACAGTGTTCCTCCACGCTGTGAGTTGTTACTCTTCCCAGAAGTCGTGGAGTTACGATAAGACGATGGCTCGGTGTACTGTCTTCAACTCATTACACCGAAACTCTTTGATTTGGATAATGAAATATTAATAGTTCTTATAACATCCTTCAGATAATACTCCATCGTTAGCTATCTTGTACGAGTTAACTGACTCGCAGAAGTGTGTTTACGACTTACCGTGATGCATCTCACAGTTCTTCTACTCCTTAACAGTATTTGTTGAGACGCACCTTCAGACTATTTTGGTCTGAAGACTTATGAAGTAGTCTGAATACGTTATTCCATTCGTTTCCTCTATATATAAACTAGTATAGTAACAATACTTTTAAAAAAATGACATGCCGTGTAGACATAAATTACACGTAAGGCTTATTTATAGTAAGACTGTAAAAGTGGTAAAGTCTGAAAATTTAAGATATTTTTGAAAAAATGAGTTTGGAACTCTGTTCATAATGTGTGAATTAGGAAACAATTTGTTTCTATCTTTGTTTGATTTTTTTTTTTTTAATGTGTCTGTATGTCAGTTCCATGAACGAGATTCACGCAAAAAACTAGTCCTTGGATTTTTCTGGTGGTTTCGAATAATGAACATCCATTAGCCCCAGGGGTAAAATAGGGATTGTGGCATTATGATGTGAAAGCGGAAAGCTGACAAACTGAGGTAAAGCGTTTGGGCAGCATCGTATTATTCAGACGAATTAAGTTACTTTTTTTCCTCTCGCAGGCGACATGTTAACTGTGAAGTATTCGGTTTAAAAGAGAGATTCTAATATTACCGGTCCACTTGATTGAACTTGCGGGTAACTGCTATTATTTAACAAAATAAGTTTAGTTATTCATCACTTCAACTAGACCTTCAGAAAAGTAACCTTTTTAATTTTGCGCAACCGCTTCAAAGAAACATAATTAAGGATTAATGTAACAGGTAGGAAAACCAAGTACGGTGCACTTAGTGAATCCTCAATTTCTAAGAATTACAATGCGTTGATCAACGTAGTCTAAAGTCTTGCACCATTTAGACCCTAGTTCTCAATTCCTACACCGGTTCCTGCGAGTACTTCTTCCCTCCGCAGCTCAACCACATACTAACGCGATGTGGCAAAGTCTATTCAAATATAGGCTAGCGACAAAAGTTTATAGTTGCTATCAAGCTAAATTAAATGTATCGACAAGTATCTTTAATGAAAGTGCATGAGCGACTACCTTCACAGCTCTCATGACCCCCACACACACTACTTAAATATCCATAAATTCTTATCACAGGCACATATTTTTAAAAATTTCTGATTATAATATGCAAAAATTTTCGGCCCAGACCATAAAAACGTTACATACTTTAACATTCATGAAAAAATTGTATTTTACTTTATCTTTAATTAATTATTTCATTGATTATTGAGAGTGACTGAAGAGAATGAGATTTCTGTAAACATATCTAGCTGTAACAAAAGCCTTTGTAAAGACAACTTTAACAGCCATCAATTCGGGCATGGCCTTTTGAAGGAAGCATCCCGGCATTTGCCTGGAGTGATTTGGGAAACCCAAAACTGGATGCCCGGACGGGGATTCGAACTGCCGTCCTCCCAAATGTGAGGCCAGAACGCTAACCGTTACACCACCACGCTCGGTTCTGTTTTTCAGTTAAAATACGGGCCTGTTAACTGAAGTATGACCACACCAACGTCGCATATTATTCACGCGAAGGGAGTCGAAACATGAAATATGGGCACAAATCATTTAAGATCTACGTGTAATGGTCGTATATATTCGTCGAAAAGAACTGCATTTAATTGATAATGTTACAGCTAATTAAGAGGAACGTCCATAATATTTGAAATGAAGAACTAATAATCTAAAAGCAGATAGAAAAAAATGTACTTGTATGTTAATGTAAAAAGTGATGCGTTCTGACAACAATAAAATTTATTTTGTGTATCAACTATAATTACGAATGAGACATGTATTCCGATTACATTCCAGAAACAGTGGACGGAAACTTGCTGTTCAGCCACAAATCCGTCTTGTCTGTTACAACAGGAAAGTTAAGGCATCCAGAGATGAAAAAAGTATCCAGAAAATATTATTCCAATAATTTTTACTTAATATATGAGAGACTTACTAAGAAAAGATTCGATTTCACTATAGGAAAAAAAAATTTTTGATCCACACTTTGCATCTTCTCGCGGACGTGTTTTAGGAATGATAAAATTCATGTACGTATGTGATATAGGTATGGTTAAAAACTAAATATGGTTAAATTCTAGGTTTGATTTCCTCCGTCTAGTGCGCAGACTTTACTGGAAATCAGAGCACAGGCAGGACGTGAACACCCTTCATAACGTTCTTTTAAATTTTGAAGGATGTCTTAGAGTGTTTTTTATCATGGAACTGCGACTTATTACGGTTAAATACCCAACATACCACGGAAACATAAAAAATCCAGGATCGCACTTGAAAATACTCCTCCGAGATCTTTTGTCAGTTACATTTTCTGCTACATCCCTTATTGATTCACAAATGAGAAATCTCGAAATTTCAGTTTCTTAATACTGTCTCCAATAGTACTGAAGTTACTTTGCATCAGTGCCAGTGTACAAATTACTTTCAAGCAAGTTTCTCGAACATACCCCATTTCAACGAGTGCTTCACGCTTGCTATACAGTTTACACCATAGGTTTCCAACCGTTTTTGGCTTACAGCCCCTTTAAAATATATATATATATATACCTCCCCATTTTCGAACAACATATTGCTCACCGCCCCCTTTTAAAAAAAAAAACAGATCGTCTCCCCTTCTTGTAACAAATAATGTAACCTATAGAGCTCGATTTTTTTTGGTTCGTTACCTACTTTTTCAAGTAGTTATTCGATGACACTCCTGTTGCGTGAATTATACACTAAAATGTATGGAAAAACAATGATAGAGTTCTAAAATTACTTTATTAAAAGATATTAACAATGTTAGTGTATTATTCACATTTACTAAAATAAATACATATTATGAAAAATTATTATTAGAGGTCTGAGCTCGGTGTAATGACACTAGTTTTTTCAGTATTTGGTGCCTTATTTGTCATCAGCAATCTTAAACCGCCGCGTTCCTTAATTGACAGTCTGTTTCTTTTCTTAGTTGATAAATTACTATCGGCGCTAAATCTTCTTTTGGATACATAGAATCATGGAAATGCAACTAAAAACTTCTTTAATGCAGCCCGAAAGTCCGCATATAATACTGGCCGGCTGTTGGTCCTCAACGCCCCCTATATTTGCTTTGGAAACTACCCCTACAATCGCTTGAACGCCCACCGGTGGGAAACACTGGGTTAAACATATAAGGTATCGCGAATAGATTGTAGATTTATTCTATTACTAGCTGATACCCACGACTTCGTACGCGTGGATTAAGAATTTCATTGCCAGAATTGAATATAGAAAGTTCTTGGTAGCAAAGGAATGGGCCCAAACAACACCAAGTCGGCATAATATGGCAGGAAAGCCATCACTATATCATTCTACTATCGAACCTGTATCTTGAAGAGAATCAATTTCCAACATATTTAAAAAAAGAAAATCAAACGAAGGGGAGGGAATGTGGGGGACGTGGGGTGTTAACTAAGGGCAGCTTTTTTTCAGCTTGGTCTTTTCTTCTTTCTTCAGCATGAGCATCCGATTCTTGGGTTCTAATAACTTTAGCTGCTCGTGCTCTGCTAGAGCTACAACTTAGGCCAGTTAACGCCCGCAAGGTACGTCAAAAAAGAAGACAAAATAAACTGGTTTCAGAAACATTTAAGCAGACACAAAGTAATAGGACAGAGAATATCTACATCTGCACTAAATAAAACGTCTTTTCTATAAACGAAATTTATTAAAAAATTATACATTAACATATTGCGCGAGAAGCACACCTTGAGCAACCGACGTAACATTACGGTCTAACACACACATCCGTGTCTATGTCACCATTCTATAAGTTCTCAAAATCACGTGACTACGACAGTTAATCATACCTGTGCCTTCCCTACAGATTTCCTTGTCAAATTCCGTCAATATCGGTACCGGCATTTATTCATCAAAACGTAACAAAAAGACAGTGACTTACGTCCGCATTTATAGTATTATTACTGCAGATCACACACACACTGACTGCCAATCACCCCTGAGGGATCAATGTAACGTAAAAAATGTACACCTACAGCATTGCAAAACTACCTACAATTTGCCTCGGATTGCACCCCTAACTTTGTGATATCTACAGTTTAACATTCAATCCCAATAACCGACGGCCCAGGCGTGACTCTTACGATCAAAAACAATTTTTAAAAATCTTAGCCTCCACGGAATCCATGACCCAAACGTTAGAAAACAAGCGCTTTAACCACTGAGCTACCTAACCGCTGCACGGAAAAACAGTACAGAGACCTCCATATCCAACGCGGCTGTCTTTCGCCGTTCAGTAATTTTTTGAAATTATAAGACAACATGTATTATGTATACAGATGATTTTTCAGCCAAATGTAGACAGTATTTTTCTCCTTGTTTCAAAGGATAAGTGTGCAAAGTTTCATCGAGATCGGATGGAAACTGGATTTGTATGAACAACAAACAAACAGACATACATACATTCATCTTTACATATATAGATTCTGTTTCTATCATTTTTGCGTTTTAAGTGTGTAGCATTCTTGTAGGTATGTGTATGATAATTTGCATGGGCCTCGTGCTGCCCTGAGGCCAGCTGTTTGCCTGCGGGCGGACCGGGCTGGCCCACTTGCCGATATACGACTCACTGGGTCCACTCCACACACAACATCACCACACTCTCTCTGCATTGTACCTCGCCTGAGTCCAATTTATTTCTCTTTCTTCACCCACAGCTGTACTTGTAACGCTACTTGAGCTTATTTCAAGGACTTTATTTGAGGAATTTTGAAACATTTTTCGTGAATTTAGGGCGTTGCGCAATGTTTACCTATGTCGTTAGGGGATATTGTTGCTCCAGGGGGCTTTAGTGGAAGAACTGCACCTAGTGGACAGGTCAGTCGGGTTGCACCAGATCGAGAAATTTTAGAAAAGTACAAATAGGATTCTGTGTCGCTCCAGATGTGTTGAGAAGTGGCAGACCGAAATATTCACAGGGAGTGAACATCGACTTGCATTGGTTACTATTCAAAAAGATATATCTGTTGCTTCCAGTCAATGTGAATAGATATGGAACTTTTTTGAAGTGTTTGCGTAGCGATCAGATAATATTTTGAACCGAACAGTTGCGTCAGCAACTGATTAGAATAATTTTTGGTGAAATTTAACATTGTGTGCGGTAAAAAAAAAAAAATGTAGAAGCGTATGGCATTGTTAACTGAGATCCCGAAGAATTGTTCGGCCGCCGCGTGACAAAGTTTTGATTAGTCGCACACTCGCCTCTGTCGTTCCTCCCCTAACTCAGTAAGACGACCGGGTAAACGGGACTTACACTTTCACGTTGAATCTGAACCACGGAGCTTTTGTACTTCACACCAGCAAAGCAAAGTTTTGCGAGATGTGAAGGTCAGTTTTAAGGGTCATAAAAATTCCAGTCGGGGACGGGATGACAATCTTATGGTATATTTATTTCAATTATAATTATCGGTCGTTGCACCTGATTGAAAAGGAAACAACAGTTTTAAATTTAAAAGTTTCAGACTATTATGAAAATTTATTTCAATTGTTTCAGTATTTTGTTTTAATGTTAGAAAACTGAGGTTGTCTGAGGTATATATATATTCTTTTGTTTTTAATGGCATTCGGCTACATAGGCCAAACAGCCAGCTCAATGTGATTATCATGAGGGAAGAGTGTTACAAACTCCATCCACCTTTTGACTAAACAATGGTATTTGCAGCACTTACTTAGTGTTTACTGCATTTATAAAACATTCACAGATATCTGGAAAATATGTCGGGGATCATTCTGAGTATATTAACAAATAACGAGAGCAGTTATCAGACAGAACTAATGGGCATATTAGTATACTTATTAGACTCTTTTTGCTTAGTTGCTGAGTTAATTTTTATTAAAGTTTCTATTTTACACATTTTTACGTAACTTAAGAAATTACTTACAGTTGAATTGTTATTGATCTTAACTTTAACTATGGCTTCGCTTTGTTAGGAAGCGTGCACAAACTACGTGGCTCGGTCCAGGGGAGCGGATGGGATTGGCTGGAAGGCTACGCTGGGCTACGTGGGGAGAGGGGGGGGTTCCGAGCCAGGCCACGTAGCTTTCCTTTCATAACATTTTTTACAGTTAAAATGAGGAACAGAACTCACAATTGCATGTGAATATTTATTTCCGTCAATTAATTATCTCCGTTTGTAATTTACGATAGTCTGCCAAGAGAAACAGTACAAAATGTCTTCTGGAATCAAAAGGGAAAAAAGCTACGTACTACGTGAGGGAGGGGGGGGGGGGGTTAAGGCAGAAGCCACGTAGGTCTACGTGGGGGGAGGGGGGTTCACAGGAGGCCAAAATGGAGCTACGTGGTTTATTCACGCTCCCCTAACCATAAAAAATATAGCATAAGCATATGCATTTCTTCTTTATTGAGAATAGTTTGAGAGTGGCAATATAATAAATTACAAAGATTGTATGGACGGGTCTGAATCTGAGAGTATTCATCACAACCTAAACTATAAGAAAAGGTATATTGTTAACACTGTTAGACACTATCCACCAGCCGCTACACACCAGTTAACGAATACACATGCACACAGTTGTTCCTAGGGAACCAACGACTTCCGAATAAAGGTACAATGCCTATATCGTGACTAACGTATATTTTAGCTGCAAGGCATCCGAAAATCACAATAAAAGTAAAATATAACAAATATTATAATAGTACATGGTGACTTTACATAACGATGCTAAACACATATTCGGTACATTGATATGAATAGATATTTCAGCAAGGAACGTGTTCATGGTTATGAGAGCTGTGAAGTTCCCATCATCCGTAACATCTGTAACACTAATTGATTGGCAGTTATTATTCACGCCCACTTGCCAAAAGTTGTTGCTAAATTGCATTAATTTTTCATATCCCACAAGTATTTGAGAAAACGATATTAAGAACTTATTTTACAACACTAATGTAATACAAACATTAAAGTCTAATTATTTTGATACCAAATAACTGTGCTGTTGAAACTTTCATGCCAATTTAATCGTTATTATTTCATCTATGTGATTCACAGACACAAAAAAACGCTGATATACACCTTAAAAAACATAATAAAATTATTTAAGCGACCCTTAGAGGCAGATTTATAGTATTGAAAA
This sequence comes from Vandiemenella viatica, assembly GCA_031002005.1. Taxonomy (NCBI): domain Eukaryota; kingdom Metazoa; phylum Arthropoda; class Insecta; order Orthoptera; family Morabidae; genus Vandiemenella; species Vandiemenella viatica. Next base: position 363,469,764 of record JARYHS010008074.1, on the reverse strand, counting down.
ACTGAAAACACAAGCGACAAAGCATAAACGTATGATGAACACCAGACTCTTTCCAATCCCATTTTTTACTTACCATAACATTATTATTTCAGCAGAAGAGCATCCTGTTTACGTTATTTTAACTTAACAGTTAAATGTACATTGTTACGCCATCCTCTTGATTTCAGCAGGAAATCCGACAAATCATAGCACAGAAACACAGAAGGTTATTTGGATATGCTAGAAGTGTACACGAGAAAGAGAAACTGAGAACAGAACTTATTCCACACATAGGAAAATATGAATGAAGACTCATCAGCTAAAATAAAATCTTTAATAATTTAAAGGTGCCAATGAAAGTTTCAAACCATAAAATTTTAAATTTTCATTATGAAGTCATTTTTTACTTTAAAGTTTACCACTTATACATTACCGAAATTAGAACAAAGAGTTAGAAGAAAGGATGGTATGAAATAAGTTTTTCGAATCCCTTCACTACTGGAACACTGTAAGACTGTTTATCTTTTCAGCTGTATTAGTGACTTCCCAGGTTTGATTTTGTGTTTATCAATAGTCATCTCAGTTCGAATTGGTAATTCCATAATAGTTGATGAGAAATCATTTTATTCTTAAGGCATGACAAGAATCATTTGGTGTAATCGACAAAAACGCTAAAGCTTGTACGTTTAAAGATTAAATCTTCAGGTTATAATTTTATCTCAAAGTTCAGGAAAGTGTGAAAAGTTATTTCGCACTACCAAGATTCGGACTTAAGTTCTGCATATTTACAGGAAATCATTTCAGTTAAATGTTGCAATTGTTCAATAATGTCAGATTTTGTTATTTTGCTGTCGTTTACTCGTGTTTTTCTAACACCGAAACCAAATATAGATCAAAATTTATGAATTTTATATATTTAAGTAGATCTAAACGGTTCAAAATCGAGAAATAAACTTGTATGGTGTTGCTCTAGAGCAGGGGTGGCCAACCGCGGCCCGCCTTGAACATTTTTGTGGGCCGCGAGATTCATCACGCTTTTACAAAATATTTTTCATATTTCATTTCTAGTGTTACTTATTTCTTTAAAATGTGCGTTTAGTTTAATTATTACTATATTACCTATGTTTACATCTAAGAATAATAGTTAACGCAATAATAATAACTCATTATGTTTCAATTTTTCACTCAAAAAAATGTCTGTAGTGGGTCTAAATCTAATTTCGGGATAAATAATTTTATATGCGGCCCGCGGAGTTATGACACATTTCCAGAGTGTCCCGCAAGATTATTTGGGTTGGCCACTCCTGCTCTAGATCTTTATCTTCACCGGTTTATTAATCTCAATTGCTAGATCATATCCTATTGATTTCAAACTTGGTTACTTTAAATTAAAAATAACTTTGCTCTCTTACACATTCCATTCAATTTCTTTGAAGCAGATATGATATAATTAAAATGTCTTATTTTTCATAACTGCGATTCAATTACCTTCAGCTGTGACAAGTTATTAATTTATTTTCTACTAGTGTAGGCCCGTGACCGTTTTTTTGCGGATCGTCACGGGTCTAGAATAGTTCCAGTTTTTAGGATGAAACATTATGACAGGTTGAGCCGATCTGACCAAATATAAACTTGACCTGTGTTTCAGGGTTAATAAAATCACTTGAGCTTGAAGAACTCAGAAGCATTAATAGAGACAGGTATTAAACACGAACATGGACGATAGCGCAATCGTACAATTGTTTCAAAGGTCATAGACTAGAACTTACTTAAACACAAACTTGACTTGTATTTGACCCTTAAAGTTCACTATGCAAAATTTAAAAAAAAAAAAGAAATCCTGTTTGCTTCGAAAGCATCACGTTGGTTTTTTTTTTTTTTATTGAGACTGAGCTACCACTCATAATGTAATCATTGGTCATAGTATCTTTAACAACCAGAAAACTTTATATACTGTACATTCTATATTATTAAACATTTGAGCAATTCCGAAGAAATTAATTACCAGAATAGTTGATTCGGTAACATATTTGGTCTGATCTCCACTTAATATAACCTAATAACTCACGTACAGCGAACAGGAACAAAAACTATTAACGGAAGTGGTCAGTAAAATACCTAAAAAGCAAATAGACCGTAATGCATAAACTTTAGTCAAGCAACAACGTTAGTGAAAGCTTTAATTAAATTGAAATTTATCCTAAGCCGGAATGAAAATTGGCATTCGTGGTTACAGCAGAGATCATGAGTAATTTAATTGTTTAAAAGTTTTTTAAGTTGCTTTGATTAGCAACATGTTATTGAAAAGTAGATCCACGTTTTTCAGCCGCAAAACTTATATAAATATTTTTTAACTATGAAACGCTACGAAAAGCAAACTCAATGAATGAATTATGGCAATTAATTTGATAGTAGTTGCTTAGCTATTAAATTGTGGACATAACCACGAATTTCTTCTAATGGTATCTCTGGTCGCCGTTTTACGAGTGAAGGCTGACACGTGACACCGTTCTCCAGCCAATAGCTATCGAGGTGAGTGAATGAGTGAGTGACTTAGGAAATTGTATAGTAGATATCCCGGTACAAAATGTTATCACTGTTTGATATTTACCGATTCAATAACCAAAACTAGGGTATATACAATCATTTAAAAGTTAAGTAACAATTATAAAATCATATAAACGCAGGAAACGAATATTTTGTACAGTATACACAGATCTCATTAAATGCAAGCTTGACAGATTTGTGTCAGGACATTTTCGTATATTTAATTTCTGAAAGCAGACATGTCATTTTTAAGACTGAATATATTTTTTGACTGGTTTTTATGTGCTGTTACTACGTGGGAAATCCAGTTCTCGGTATCCACCATTCGTAGTAGTGCTAACGACCAATTGCAGATCAAGAAATTTCATGAAAATTTTCTTGGTATTATTCTTTACATATATAAATAAGCTATTATTTTGACATACTGTAAATTTACTTACCACAGAACAAGCATTATCTTCATTAATTATCCGGACCACAGGTCCTCTAAGGACAGTCGATTTCCTCGAGGTTTCAGTGAAATTAAATTCTATAAATATCGTGCCATATCATTAAGAAGGAAAATGGGCCATGTTTCATGTAGGGTGATGATCGATAACAGAGTATTAAAATATGTTTAACTTTAATGTTAGGAATTACTCACTTAATGAAAATAGAATAAATCCGGAGGACTGTATTTTTCGAGGATAACGCCATTTTGTTTACCACATAATCGTTATAAACAACGAAGTAGTCACTTGTCATAGTGAAAGATAAATTCATATTGGTATAAAAACCTATATCTTCTGTCTGTTAAGCTAAGACATTATATACGTCTTTGGGTGTTAGAGACATGTTTTCTACATGATATGGAACACATGCGCAGATGACTACTTTAAAATCCTAACCATTCATTCATTTACGAAAGCTAAATTCTGTTGAAAAATCCTTTCAAAACTTAAAAAAAGTAATTACAAGATTTTTCTAAAAAATATTTGTTGTATAATTTCCTTACGCATATTCTAAAAAATTATTTTTGTCTAGATTTGCCACCCAATTACGTCTAATTATTACGATATATATACTCAATTCATGATAAATAAAATCTTAAGTAATCCCGTTTCTAACGTGGTATAATGTACAGTTAAGTGGAAATAAGGTAATAATAAACACAAAGTTAATCCCATTCAAGATTCTGTGAAACACCAGAGTACGACTAGAGAACTGTATGACTTTAATAACAAAAAAAAGTTATTGAGAAATTTCATTTACAGCTTCCAGTATTTATTACAATCCGAGAAATAAATACGATTAAGAATAATAATTTAAGGAACAGATATAGTTGTACAGCTAGATGTTCCGTCTGCTTTAAGAGTGTCGTGTACTAGCTTTTCCAAACAACATATTTATTCGAAGTGTAGTGATTCTCATTACGCACTCAGATTACAATGAAATTTACTTTGTGTGTAATCTGACCAGATATAATCAAACTTTTAAATTTGCTATACGGATGAAATAACATAAAAAATAATACCAACAAGCTTTATAAATTCCTGTGCTATGGTATGCAAATATCGCTGTTATTACTTACTACTGTACAACAATTAGTCTCCTAACCCAGAATTCTCAGACAGTAATTCTGAGTGACTATAAAAGTGGAGACTGTATTTTGGAAAAACAGCTTCTTTACATGTGAAACAGAAGAGATTTACAAGGAAACAATGTTTAAGTAATAGTTGCATATCACAATAATTTAATACATTAATGAGAAGCTAATGTAAAATTATATGTTTTACTAAACTGTAATAGTGACTAGAAGACACGAGGAAAAACACAAACAAAATCTAAATTCCAGTGAAGTTCGGGGTTTGGCAAGAGAACTTAATGAATGTTAACTACACTTTGTAGATTTCCTACCGAAGCTGGAATAAGTGACATTGTATCGTCCTTAGATGTATTCTGTGGAAGAAATTTTGTACCGATTACCGGCGTATTATATTCCTAGCTATTCTACATTAGTTACAGAGTTAGGAGGTGATTATATGTCACTAAACAGGGACAGCTCAGTAGCAAAACCTAAAAATTAATGGTTCAGAATTACTTGAATTGTCTGCACTGATGTGTGCGAGGTGTACTATTGCCAGTTCTGGAATGAAACTGATGAAATAAACTGCAGCACACAGGCACCTTGGCCGTTTTTTAGGATATACAGTCTCTTATTAGTAAGACCATATATTTTATATCGATTATAAGTCAAAAGAATTTCATTCTAAATAGAAGGGAATGAAGCAGACATACGTCGTTCGTTCGGTGGTGATGGTGTAATGAAGAGTCCGTGAAGAAACAGGTCAGTGGGGTGCCAAATGTGAAAACGAAGAAGACGATAAAATTGTCTGTCGCCTAATGTATGGTGTTCAACTTGGAATGATAAATAAAAAGTATCATTATTATAGAGTAAAAAATTTAAGTATCAAAATTAAATTTAAGAGGACTTCTTTTTGTACACAACACTTTTATGTTAAATTACTCGTATATTACTTATTTGACCTTAGGAATCTAAGGAACAAATCCCGATTCTTCATTATTTAATTATATGCTGAAATTTTATGTGTTGTTCATGGTCTTAACAGAACACTTCCGCCATTTCCAAACTGTATTTTGTGAATATTCAGAACATTAATGAATGAAAAAATGTTTGCTGGTGCTAAAACTAAAATCAAAAGAGATAAAAGAAATGGTAAACAACATATAATTTGAGGTTTTATAGTGCAGTGTGCTACATTTTTGTTGTTGTTTCGATGCCTTAAATGTAATATACAAGTAGACAATTTAAACAAAATTTAAAACATGTAAATAAACTGCTAGTATTTGTCGAGCATAGTATATCAAAAATCGTTCCACTAGTCTCATTTTCAACAGTCATTTAATGATTGAAAGAGTATCTTTCCTACTGACGCCATCGTTAAGGATGTAAGTAAATTTGTAAGGTAGATTTGCAATAGTTCGCTGCTAACTATCTGAGTTTTAGAAGATATTTTGAGATCAAGTAATAGCCGTCGACATGCATATTCCAACTTACCTGCATGCACAAATTTAAACTAAAGAATATTTACAATTATTCATCACTGGATAGTTTTGAAATTGATAACAATTTCAGGATCTATTTCTTAACAGTTGAAATAACTGGCTGCATTAAAATTTTCAACGTTCCAAAAGAATTTAATGTGTAAGAAGTTATGCAGAGAGAGTTTGTCGCTGGTGCAAAGTGAGAGATGAACAGCTGAATCATGCGCACTGGTACGGCACCGTTGTTACAACTAAGCCGCAGCCACGAGGCAGAATGCAGACGTCAAATTACCGTCTCCTTGCAAAACCTCCCCCTCGTTAAACGACTGCCTTTACAATTTATACTGCCACTTAACTGCTAAGCTGAAACACATAAACTGTAATTAGCGTTGCCTTCAGGACTCCATTTGTAAGCTAAATCGTCGTTATTATTCAACGTACAGTATGTGGTTCTGCTGCGATGATTTTCTCTTTTGCCAATAATTAGTAGCGCATATGGTGCATGTTCTTCCTAACATCTACATATTCAAATAATTATCTAAAATTAGTATCGCTTGCCTGAACTATTCATATACTTTCGTATATTTCCTGAATCACTCCATTTAACAAATTTTATGTGAGGAATAGCATGGGAAACGTTAGTTAATGGAAGATCATTGATAAGGAATGCATTTAAATTTTTAAATTGTTGTTATAGAAACTTAAAAACTCATTACGTCAAATCGAATAGTTACTAAAAACATTTGATAATACAGAATATCTAAATTCGTAACAAACGAAACAAAAGATGAGTAGCTAATTTTTAAGTTCTCTTCACAGGATAAAAATTATCAGAAATAGTTTATCACAGTTACTGCGTGCAAGTTTGAAATGTTGATTTTAAATCACAGATATTATTTTCAAAAGAGCTAAAGGAATCATTGTATTTTTAAGAAAAATTGTTAAAGAAAAAAACAGCAATTAAAAGTTTATGTGAAACAATTTATTTTAAAATAATCTGTTCAAAATACTGTACAAATATTTACATTATTCTTATGGCAGAAATAATTTTGAGCACTATAAGCCAGTCTTTCTCACTCATAAATTCAACAGTAGAATCGCAACACTCACTTCCATACATGAAAAATGACTGTCAGTTATTAACATTAAACAGGAACAGTTTTTATTGCTTATAAAAATCACAACCATAAATTAAAACTTTCGGAGTAGTCACTGCTGAACGATGCTTGTAGTAGGACTAGCTATCATTCTGTTGACAACCGACATTAAGGCTATTATTAAATATGCGAAAATGTCAGCTATGTGAAATCAGAACATATTAAACCACGAAAAGAGGTCAACAATTGTTCAGCAAGCCTGTATTGCTCTATTATACACCGGGTTAGGCACAATTAAAGCCTAACACAGATTTTTAAGAAACATAAAAAGTTCATTTTTTTTGCAGAAGTGTAAGAACACAATTTATCTGAAACAAACAGTATATCTTAAAATTTTTTGGGCCTTTATTGTTCATATTAATTAATTTATTTGTTATGAAAAATTTCTATTCGTTTACATTAATTAAAAGAGTTATTATTAATATTAGCTATGGATGAAGATATTTATATGTCAAAACTGAAAGAGGCCTATTAATATCTCCAAGGAATACGGTTAATATGCAATGGCCACATTTCACTGAATACTGCAATACTGCTTTCATTTTTACAGTATTATCCTGCAATAATAGAAGCTGTGAATAAATAAAATAACCATCTCCGCTGAAAATCGACCCAGGTATATGAGATTACAATTGTTGTGGCATTATTACTAAGTTAAATTAAAAGGCCGTCAGCAGTGACTACTTGTTACCGGGTAGGAACGATGGCGAGAAGCTCTCGGCAGCCAGGTGCTGTGGTCACTCCCTCTGCAGCAGCTCGTACAGTGCCGCTATGTACGTCTGCGCCATCTGCAGCGTCTCGAACTTGGACAGCTTGCGGTCGTTGCCTAGTGACGGAACCACGTCCCTCAGCCTGTCGAAGGCGTCGTTGAGGCTGTTCATGCGACGCCTCTCCCGCGCATTGGCCGCGAGGCGTCGCTTCCGCATCACTTCCAGCCCCGGCGACCCGTGGTGGTGGTGGCCGCCGTGGTGATGGTGCTGGTGATGGGTCGCCGTGGGCTTGGTCAGCGTCACTGGGCGCCGGCTTGTAGGATACTGACCTGCAGAGTACGCAGACGATATAACACCCAGTTTCGTCACGTCATCGAACTTTTGCGCAGCAACAACGTTAGCCGGCATTAAGACGGTTTGGTTGGGGTTCTGTTGCTGCGCATGGTGATGAAGATAGCTGCCGTCGTTACTTCTGGTATTTCTGTGCATCATATGATGTTGTTGTTGCTGGTGGTTGTTGTGGTGGTGTCCGTCGAAAAACTCTTCGTGATACTCGTCCAACCGCTCGTTGAAGTCTCCGTCACTTCCGTACATGGGGTACTGCCAGAAGCCGTCGTCCTGGAAGGCGGACAGAGCACCGCCGTCGCCATCGGCGCCGCAGCGTTGCTGGTGATGGCTGTGGCCGTACTGCGAGCCTTCGGCTGTGGCGTTGCCGCAGCCCCCGTGCTGCTGGAACTTATCACCGACGAAGGGGTACGTGGTGACGGCGTTGTTGACGCACGTGGGGCTGGGAGTGGACGTGAAGGAGGAGGCGTACAGACTGTCCGGGCTGGAGACGGGGCTGTGGTAGCCGTCTGAGGCTGCGTCGGCGGTGAAGACCGCGGAAGACATGCTGCCGGCGCGAGGTCCGCAGCCGCACTGACTGCAGGAGGCAGAGGCTGCGGGCCCGCGGTCCGCTACCGCACTGGGCCACCGCCTCCCGAGCGCCCGCCGGGATCTCGTCACGTGACTCAAGGCCAGCCTCCGACACCTACACCGGCCCGGCCCGGCGCCCGCTACCTGCCCCGCCGGAGCTGCCATCAATCTTCCACAGTGCGGCTCCCGTCCGCGTCTCCCCTAGCGCCCGTACAATCGGTCACATCTCCTCCACTTTGTATCGCGCCGCGGATAATCGAGGTTGCTTACTGATGAACGAGATAAAAATAACATCAGTTCAGCATCTACCGAATTTTGTAAACACAAATCATGAACAAAACAAGTGATGTTAGTGAACGTTCATTATTATAAAAGAAAAGTAACCTCATGTGGTCTTATTGACCTGATTACTGGGTTTCTTATCGGCTGCGCAATTAGCCCCTGTTGTAGCCACCTATCCTAACCCGGTAATCGTACCGCGAATAGGGGACCTGCAGTTTAACGTGAAATTCTAATCACGGAAGGGTTTGGCGTACTTCACATTACACAGCAAGCTGTGCCAGAATTTAAAGTCGGGTAAATGCTCTATTAATACCCCGGTTGAAACAAGCATTCGAACCAGGAACATTTCGATATCCAGTCGTTCGCCTCAACCACTGAGCTACTAGGCCGCTTTGCAGTATCAGTGTTAAGCGCAGAATAGCGTCAAAACAAAAACTTGTAAGGAACTAATTTAGGCGATAAAGGTATCTTTTCTTTTATTACTAGAAATTTTATTTTTCTTTGAGAGAACTTTGAGAAAGAGAAACCAATTTTACCGGAGTTTATTTTGGAAAAACCTGGCAAAGCAAAATGTAAATGGCTGGATGGAAGATGAAACCCCAGTTCGAGTAACCCAAGTCCTAGCTAATGCCAAGCCCTCACGTTACTGGTCATCCTCCGCGCTCAAAGCATATTGCACTGTGTCACTGTTCGGCTATAAAGATAAAGAAGATACAAAAAAAACGGCGAAGTGTTTATGGAAGACATTATGCATAAATATAATGAGATAGTGATTTGGTAAATGATGTGGGTTAATTTTTATGCCACATCAGTGCTAGGAACCATCTAAATGCTAACTGATTTAGTTTGAAATGGAATACAGCTATAATTTCTTGTGAATTAGCTCACCAAGAAAATATTAAGGCAAGCTAATAAAATTATTTTTTCTTGGATCAAATTTAAATAACTGTATGTCGGATCCTAAATCAATTACGTACATATATATAGTAATTTTTTTGCGTCTTGTCGAGGTCATTAGAGGAGGGATGGGACTGGGGACAAGGAACGGGAAGGAATTCGGCCATGGCCTTTTGACGGAAGTCTGGAGTGATTTGGGGAAACCATGAAAACCCAAAATCTGGGTGCCCGAAATGCGAGGCCAGAGCGTTAACCGCTCATCCACAACTCTCGGTTTAATTACGTACAAGACACCGCTGCTTCCTCATAAGGTATATTGTTCCTCTGTTGGACCCATACAAGAAGGAGTTGAAACAGGCGTTGGGTAAGACGGAATTATAAGGCACTGACTTTTTAATAATCGAAATGCTGTTTTTTTTTTTTTTTTTTTTTTTTTTTTTTAATTGAACTACAAATATCTGGTATACCAAGGATGTTTTGTTGAAAAGAAAGTTACTAACGGAATTTTTTCACATGGCTTATAGACACGTTTTGCTGGCGGCATCGTTTATATTCCGTAATAACCGCAATTGTTTTTGCGTAAACAATCTGAGACTGGAATAATCAGACTGTGAAAAAAGACTTTCCCTAGCATTAGACAGGAGACGTCTTTTAATAGCCATACCTGACATAAGTTTCTCGTGATTTCCCTTACTGGTTTCACTCTAACGCTGAGACAAAGCAGAAAACGAGAGGTTTGAAGCTAAGCTAACATGTTCCTTGTTCATTACGAAAGCTTTGGTATATTTTTTTGTTCTAATTTTACGTCTTGTCGACATCGAGATCATTAGAGCCGGAAGAGGACTGGGCGCAAGGAACGGCCATGGCCCTTTTGAACGAACCACCCCGGTATTCGCCTGAAGTGTTTCGGAAAATCATAGAAAACCGAACTCTGGATAGCTGAATGGGATTTGAACCTGGGTCCTCTATATGCCTCACCCAAGCGATATCGCTCACTATAACGCTCGGTTGAAAACTTCGAAATGGCGACGTTTAACATATATAAAGTCATCGCACATGGTTAAACACATTTTCTTCTCACCTTCACCTGGATCCAAATGGCGAAGTAATTTTGGAGATGGAAAAAGACTGGTCTGGGGACGAAGAAGTAATCTAAACATTTCAGTGGGTGTCAATTCTATACTGGTGAATTCGTTTGGCCGGAGAGGAAAATGAAAAGTTGGTAAACGCTATTTTAAGGCACAAAATAAGCGAAATAGATATGCTCCGCATTGTGTCGAAATCGATATCATAAATTTATGAAACAACGGTGTCGTTCAAGATAACTGAAACAACAAATAAACTTTGTACTACTGTTTTCCGACTTACGAATCCAACTGGTGACTGTTGAAATGTAGTTTGTAATCAGACTGACGGCAAGACGGGTGACGACACCAATCCGCAGCTGCCGTCACTTGTTTTGGACCGTCAGGATCCGTTGTTAACTTATACTTATGGTGGAATGACAGATGGACATTAAGAGCTAGTAATTCACGTATCGCAGTAATAGTGCCAGGCAGATAATGTTCCAGATATTCAGCTGCCATATGCTGCACCCCTTGACGTCGGTTAATAGCGCTGTAAGTGATGAAGAAACTGTCAGCGGTAAAGGCACCGTCGCCGTGGATTAATCAGGTGCCAGTCGACTCAGCTCTCACATTAATCAAGGCCGGCGCGAAATCGGCAACTAATAGTCACCACGCTAAACTCGGAAGTGACTGTATGAAGATAATGCAATGTCAGGATGCTTCTAGAAACCATCCCAAAAAAGTGATTTTTATATTTTTTCAGTATGTAGTTCCCACTAAATTCATTGCGTAGGAATATAGAGCATGGTGTTTTATGATGTGATTGAAAGAAGTCGAAGAATAAGTGTGTTGTAACGAATGTCAATTCATATATTTTACTTGGAGGTGCATATCCCAGGTAACAAATAACTGCATCCCATACAGGAAGATAAAATACTGTAATGAAATTATTCTTTCACTAGCCCAATTACTTGCAAAATGGAGAAACATAAACAAATCAGGGAAGCACCAGCGTCCCAGTTTTACTACATCAACTTCTTCAGTATCTTACTAATAATCTAAAATCTAAAAGTTATAAAATACGTTATGTTTTACTACATTACACTTTGCAGGATTAAAAAAAAAAAAAAAAAGAAGCATAAAATCCATCCGCGAAGATGCAACATGTGGTTTGCGGGCAGAATTTTAAAATTTTGAGTCTAACTGAATTAAATATATCAAAACAAACAAAAAATAGTTAAAATTGTTCACAGAAAATGCATATTTTGCCCATAATATAACGTCTATTAGCAAGTATAATGATTCAGACAAACTTCCTAAAAGCCACTAATATTTCAAAGAGGGGAAAAAACTTAGTATTTGGAGGATATACTGCATTGTTACTATAATAGTCCATTCACCAAATATGTTTCCAGCAGGCATCAAAGAGAGCGGTGTTGTTTTGTGGATTAAGTGAATGGTCATTTTATGAGTGCTTTTTTGTAGATATAGGTTTTAAGGAACTGCGGTACGTGCCTATCATAGGTTTAGTTAATAATATACTCACAGGTAAAAGTTTAGGCCTCGTATAAGTTGGTGGTCCACAGAATTATTTTTGATATTTTAGCAGTCAACCGGTTGAAAACATTTGATAAACGCTGATCCAAGCGATGTTTAGCTGTCACTGTGAACTCAGCAAAATGCGTAGCGCCCAAGATCACTTTGTTTCCTCATATAGATAAATTACTTTCATAAAACTTCACCATTACTTACACCTTAAAAAATTACTTTCTTGAGATTTTTTCTGTTGATATTAATAACTCGTACTTTTCAATCCATCTGATCGGATGAGCTTATGACAAATAGAGTAATTTAGAACTACGATCAACAGGCAGGTCAAATCATACAAATGTTTCCATCTGCTTAACGGATAAAAACTGTATATCAATAATCATAAGTAGCGAAGAGAACAGCCGTTGCTTGGGCAGTAAGACGATAACGGAAACTACGTAACGGCTCCAAGCGACGGGTTCATGTTTCTGTGCGATTTTTTTTACTTGGATATTACCCATATGATTTGTATGGTTACATAGTTACGTGAACCTTTTTTACCATAAACTTCTATTTGGCCTTTATAAATGTTATTCTGTTGATGTTTATTTTTATTTAACAGTATTATTATTTTTTTTCCAGCAATCATGTTCATGAATCAACTTGGAGTACATTTCTGGGATAGTAAAAAAGAAAAAAAATCAGGGTGTTGGCTGGTTACCGCAGTGCAAGAATGACATATGAAGATTAGAATCTCAGAAATTAAATTCATATTCAGGTTTCAAAGGTAAGAATAGAACTGTCATTATTGGTGGGGATTTATATTTACCAGGTGTAAACTGGAAGGAAATAAGGTTAGTAACACAAGGGAAAGAGATATACAAATACCTTAATAAGGGAAGGAGGATTTACACAAATGGTAGAGCAGAACACTAGGGGACAAAATATTTTGGATACATTCCCAACAAAGCCTGATGATAACCCTGTGGGGTGTCAGGTAACCGAAGGAATAAATGATCATGAAGCAGTTCTAATGGATATTAGAGGATTCAGTGAATCAGCAGCCAAAATTGAAGGGGGAAATAGCTACGATTATAAAAAGGCACAGATTTCGAATTTGAAGAGATATTTCAGAGAACGTTTCAGCAAATGGAAGGAAGGGACCAGTAGAGTCAAGGTGAAAAGAGTTCAAGGAGATGATAAGAAAGGCGAATGAAAAATTTATTTCAAAACAGAAAATAAATAGAAGCAGAGAACCTGTGTACTATAATAGGGAGGTGAGGAGGTTAAACAGGTTGGTAAGAAGAGAACATAACAGAGTTAAGAGACAGCAGGGTAGTAGGGAATATTTAAAACAACTAAACAAGGTCCTAATAATAGCTAAGAAAGTGGCTAAAGATGGGCTTATGAAGAGTATTGTCAGTGCAGGAAGACCATTGACTGATGCATCTAGAAATTTCTATGGCTATGTTAGAAATTTGAGGGGAAGGGATGGTGTTGAGATGCTTATAGAAAAGAGTGGAGAAGAAGTTACTGAGGATTTGAAAAGGCAGAGATTTTATGTTACTGGTTTAGTGAGAGCATTAGGGACAATGAATCAGAAACAGGAGGGTCTAAATCGAAGAACGAACTTAACAACAGTATTAGAAACGAACAGACAAAAAAACTGAAATTCATCCTGAGGATATCATGAAGGAAATAAGAAAGCTAAAAAAAAAGGGGGCTGGTGTAGATAATATTGCAACAGATATCTTAAAGACAGCCGGATGTGACTTTGTACCTTATCTTGAAATATTATTAAAATTGAGTCTGTATACTTGCTGTTTACCACAGGATTGGAAAAGTGCAATAGTAATACCGTTACATAAAGGAGGGGTGAGAAATAGAGTTGAGAATTACAGGCCAATCAGTTCGACATCAGTGGTAGGTAAATTAATGGAAAGATTGATATGCAACCACATTAGAAATATACAGGGTGTCCAGAAAAGGACTCCCTGATTTCAAAATTAAATACCTCGAAAACAAAGATCGATAGAGGAATGCAGTAAATGGTATGTTTATTGTGACAGCTGTAAGAAGTGTATACAGCAGTGTGACATAATAGTTACAAAAGCTGCTAACAGATGGCGCTGTAATCGCCATACGTAATGCCTAAATAGTGATCCGAAGCTCAGGGCGATCAGTTCCACCATTGAAACGTGCCAATGGTGAACATTTTGAAAACATTGTGATGTGATTGTTTGCAAAGATTGTTTTCATACGATTATTTCACTTATGTATGCTGATATGAGCGTACAGCGCCATCTGTTAGCAGCTTTTGTAACTATTATTTCACACCGCTGTATACAATTCTTACAGCTGTCACAATAAACATACCGTTTACTGCATTCCTCTATCGATCTTTGTTTTCGAGATATTTAATTTTGAAATCAGGGAGTCCTTTTCTGGACACCCTGTATGTGAGGAACGTAAGTGGTTTGCAAGCAGGCAACATGGATTCAGGTAAGGATATTCATGCGAATCTCAGTTGGTGGTATATATGCAAGATATATCAGATGAAATGGACAAGGGAGGCAAAATTGATAGTGTAGCATAAGATCTGTCAAATTCGTTTGACAGAGTAAGCCATAAAATGGTAGAAAATAAGGTAAAAACCATTTTAGTGGATGAGAAAGTGATTTGCTGGGTAGAAGAATTTTTTAAATGTAGAAAACAGAAAGTTAGGGTAGGAAATGCAGTATCAAAAGAAGTTCATGTAAAAATGGGAGTGCCACAGGATAGTGTATCGGGACCATTGCTATTCATTATTCTAATGAATAATTATGTTGATTGTTTACTATCCGAAATTAGATTTTTTGCCGATGACATAATGCTATATAAAAAGATCAAAAGGTAGAAGACTGTAAACAGTTGCAGGGTGATCTGGACAGGATATCTAGTTGGGTTGGTAAACATGGGACGAAGATAAATGTAAAGAAGAGTCAGCTTATTAGATACACAAATAAAAAACTAAAGGTTCCTTATGATTGTAAGGTTGGGACAGAATTGCTTGTTGAAGACTAGAAATGTAAATATCTTGGCATTACATTTGATAACAAGCTGAACTGGGAACTGGGCAGGACACATTGGACAAGTGGTAGGAAAAGGTTTCAAAATTCTGCACTTGTGGGAGAGAGTGATGATGGGATGTACGAAAGAAGTTAAGGAATTGGGTTACAAAACTTTGGCCAGACCATTGCTCGAATATGGTAGTGTAGTACCTGGTATCGCCCCACATTTTGAGTATCAAATACAGGAGTTGGAGAGGGTACAAAAGAGGGCTGCTAGATTTGTTTCTGGAAATTATAGCAGAATGCAATCAGTGACGGATATGATAAAAGAGCTGGAATGCGATTCATTAGAAGACAGGAGGAGGGCGAAGAGGGTCATGGGAGTTGTACGAGGCGTGTATTGGTGATGAAATATGGAAAGATATTGGTGCAAGAATGAAAAGTAATTCATGGAAGGGAAAAGATGAGCAAGACCACAAGCTGGCACTCAAGTTCAGGCACAAGGATGTAGGAAGATACTCTTTTTTTATGTAAGGTTGTCAGGGATTGGAATAATTTACCAAGGGAAATAATAAATAATTTACAAAAAACGTTGAAAGAATTTGAAGTTAAAATTTGTAGAGGGCAAATGTAGGTGTGTAGAGGAAAGGAGGAAGATGGCTATGTGGGAGGTTGCCACCGGAGCGTGCTCTCAATTTCAATCCAATTAAATATTGTTATATTATATTATGCCTACTCAATTTGAACATTGCAGGAAACTGTTTAGACGACATTTCTACTGAAAACTGTCGAGTAGGTAAGAAATAATTTTTTTGCGTGTTCAGCGGAAAAAAAGTTTGTTAAACTTGAATAAATCAGCTTTCTTTTGTTGAATAAAGTTTCGGGCTCTCGCAGAAGACACGCAGTCATGTTTCATCGTATCGAAAGCATTTCTTTTTGCTGTGAAATTCGCAATAAACTGCGTCACTCGTTTCTGTTTCTCCATGCAATCTTTTGACTATGTTCTGTATGGCGTTGCAGGAAAACAAATGAGGTAGGTGTGTCCTCCAAGCTTCAGTGATTTAAGACCGAGCACTGGGCCTCTGTCGTGATCTTCTACAACTAACGGGCATACGTAAATGCCACCACATGTCCAAGAAATGTCTGAACTGTGTTATGTGTAGTTGATTTTAATATGCTTTGTGAGACGTGTAATGTTTAAGCACAAATTGTAATCCACCAATCATTCGTGTAGATTATTACGTAAGACCTTCTAAAAACCATAAAAAGGGAATAGCTCATCAGGTGCGAGAACTGATCCCGGATCCAGTGTTTGGCGGCACTTTGAAGCTTACATCCAAACAGGAGAGTCCTACGTTTGGATTAAGCGTGAGTGGTTGGTGAATGAATGTTGCTAATTTCAAGCATCTTCTCATATAAAGTTAAAGTTAAGCTAGGACGAAGATTCAATTTTACTGGACTGTTTCATGAGTGCTATAGCCATCAACGATAAGAAGAGAGTTAATATTTTACCCTGAGGATCCAGGATATGTTTTATAATTATATCTCTCTTCTGAAAGTACTTGATTTCAAAATACATGATCCTTACGATTAAAAAAATGGAATTAAAAAGAATCCAAAGATTTCATTCCACTGAGAGAAGTATTATTAACTACTTTTATTGCGACTGGTACTGGAGATATTTATGAGAGTATTCTTAACGAAGAAATACGTATCACTGGGATTTTATTTACGATATATTCAGAAAGAAACTTGTTTTCCTACACTCTCGACTGAAAAAGAAAAAAGTGCAGTCATGAAAAGAAGTTTTAAAAAGTAAGAAGGGAATAAAAGAAAGTGTATGTTATTTACGAGTTTGGTGTTGGGGTACTCGAGTTGCAGCTATGAATCTCAAGCTGCTACCAGCTATTTTCGCTGATTCCTTTACACATCCTAATAATTTACGTACATCATCAGGTTGGTTTATTCATGTTTTACACAAATATGGAAGCTCAGCACGCCTGTAACGTAGAATGTCTGCATGTACGGAAGAGGATGGCATTTCACACGGTTTTATTGTTTCCATTTTTTATCGCGAATTGTATAAAAATTAAGATAACCTTTAAAAGCAAATACACCGTAAGACATATTATTACTCGGAGTATATCCTTAAATTTACAAAAAAAAAAAAAACAAGGAAACCTCCTAAAACTTTGACCAAGTATGTTTAGGTTGAGTAAAATATAATAATAATAAGTGTCTTCTTAAATTTTCTTATTACTCCCTATTTTCTGCCTTTTCCTCGTTTCTAGCGTAGCTGCTCTACACTTTTAAAACACTTTTCAACATCTTGAATTTTGTTGTTATCTCTTTCTCTCTTCATTTTCCGTTCGGTAACTTCCAAACCAACCATGTTAACAGTTTGATGTCTTAGCAAATGCTGTTTAGTGATGGGAGCAGATTAAATTCCAGGTACACGTCTGTTCACAAAACCGTTATTACGCGCCTTGAAAATTTATCCTACATGAAGACTTCACCTTATCTTTTAGAGATATATCTTTAAAAAATTTGAAATATTTGAATCCATGGTCGTCTTATGTTAGAAGTAGCTAAAATTAGACATCCGATACTAAGAGGCCAAAAACTGCATCGTCGAAATAACTTGCTTGCTGATTGTTTCTTTAACAGCGCAACCTCTTAAAAATTCGCCTTTGCCACGTAGTGAATATCAATTCCTGTTTACTTCATAATGTTCAGTGCCTGTAGAAATTGTAAATCTGTACTTTCAGGTAATAGATCCATATCCTGTCACATTCCAATGTTTATTTAGAACCGCAAACAGCAATTGGGAGAATAGGAAACGCATGTGTCAGGTTCCCCGCAGTACCTGTCGCCAAGTGATACTTCTACTTTGGAACCGTACTTGTCAGTGGATGAATGTATTGTTAACGCGTGCAAAATAGATGATCTCTTGACTATTACTTCGATTCACGTATTTTGCAATCAATTTCGAAGAAAATGTTCGAACATACGTAGTTCAGTTCAGTAGTCCTAGAACATCGGAAGTACATTAAGTCTTTTCGTCGGCCGAATCGTAGTAATTCATTCTAGGGTACCAGAGGTCTTTTTTAATATATATACTTTCGGTATCTGCGACCCTTTAGGCAACTGCAATTTACATATATTGTTATATCTTTTGTATCATGCTCATACAATTGCGGGACACTAACGGCGACAACATAAGACATTACAACATTTGTTTAAAATCACCTATTCCCCAGGCCTGATTTGAAACGACGACTCTCACAGTGCGAGGACAGCGTGCTAGCATTACACTGGTAGGTTCGGCTGCAGACAGTTGGGCACGCGCAATAGCTTGTGGTGTTCGTTGCCAGTTTATGCCTACTTGAGTTTAAAATGGAAGACCATCGTTACTAAAACCAAGGAAAACATAATCAGCGGAGACGCTAGAACAACAGAAAAATAAAGATCATCGCCGGTTGAATGAAAACAGAGTAGATGTTGACAGTACTAGGATCGTAAATTGCGAACTAATTGTGATGGAGTAGCTGGTAAGCAACCGCCCCAGGCAGATGTATATAAGTAGATGATTTGGCTTTTCTGGCGTGGAGTTGTGAACTCAGTAAACAAATAACCATTAATCCATTCCGTATAAATGTTCCATCCTAGCTGCCTAATTATAAGGACTCCATTATATTAATCGAAATCCCTACACGTGTCCTTTTCTTCCAAAAATATAATGTAGGAGTTGCCTGAGCTGTGGTAATTTTTATTCAAACTTGTGAATGATAACTATATCCATTTAGCGTATACGGAGACGAATTTTCTCTAACGATCTCTACGTCATTAACGGGGGTAGTAAGATGACTCTGCCTGTTTCCAAACCGTTTAACCTCTGAACTACTGTTTATTTTCTTACTTCGAAAAAAAAAAAAAATTAAACAAAGTTAATTCCTCAGTAGGGAATGGCGGAAAATCGTAGAAATAGTTTAGAAGGGTCTTTGACATCAGTGAAGACACATTATAGAAAGGTTAAAGCAGTTAACATCAAAGTAGGATTACATCAACGGTTAGATCATTTCTAATTGTCTGGCAGAGGATGTTATTAATGAGCAAATCAGATATGATGGGAGCTCCTGTTGGCCGATGGATTAGTAATCATAGTAGATGCTGAAGACCACCTACTGCAGAGAGACTGGCTGTAAAAAAAAAAAACTAGAACAAAAGGCCTTATGATCAACAAAAAGAAGACTGAAGTACTTGTCAGCAGCAAACAAGC
The DNA here is from genome assembly GCA_031002005.1 of Vandiemenella viatica. Lineage (NCBI taxonomy): Eukaryota > Metazoa > Arthropoda > Insecta > Orthoptera > Morabidae > Vandiemenella > Vandiemenella viatica. Next base: position 363,450,306 of record JARYHS010008074.1, on the reverse strand, counting down.
ATGCGAAATTAAGGACACTAACAGACTGAAGCTGATCCAAGTATATACATTTAGATATCTGGGTCGAATAATAAGTGCTGAAGGTAAGCCAGAGGCAAAAGCCAGAGTACAAGCTGGATGGAGCCAACTGAGAGATGTTGCTGGAGCGATATGTGATAAAAGGATGCCTAAAAATCTGAAAGTGTATACCTCTATGGTTAGACTGGTTACCCTTTATAAGTCAGAAACATGGGATTTACATTAAGCAGAGAAATCCCTTTTGAACAGGACGAAAATGAGGATTCTAAGGTGGCTATTGGATATTTCTATGATTTTCGGATTTCGAATATTAGTGAAGTCATCAGAGAGTGAATCTTAATGTCGTTCGGTCGTGTCATACGAAGAGGTGAGGAACAGTCAATCAAGAAAGCAAGGGAAATGGTTGTGGGAGGAAAGACATCCAGAGGGAGACCAAGGATTGGGTGGAAGGGTATAGTTTAGAAGGACGTCGTGAACACAAGGCTGAATGAAGAGTACATTATAGACCGGGAAAGTTGGAGGAAACTCATCAAGCCAGCCGACCCCCTAATGTTGGAGAAGAAGAAGAGTTTAGATAGTTGTACATGACAGAGTAATATTTAAATAAGCTATTTCACAACCAAGAAGAACACGCAATGCCAGTACCAAACGGCTTAACACCTCAATCTGGAAATTACTTCGCTATAGAAAATACATAACAGACCATCAACTTTAATTACATTCGGGTGAAATGAATTATATAAACCAATAGTGACTATCCTTGGATTCCTTACTCCTCTAATAACCTTGCCTTAATTAAATTTCACGAGAATAACGTAGTTTTATGCATATTACTTTTCGGGTTTTTACTTGCGAAAAACCGGAAGGGTAATTACATCTGCATAACATGACAGCTGCGAAAAGTATAAAATTTTACAATCTCGTAATTTGCTGTTTTTCAAGGATATTCAAATTAATATATCTGAAAAATTAAGATTTTTTTGTCGTTGTGGACGGACTCTTTAACGTAAATTTACTTGCATCGTATTTCGAATTTGTTTTGTATATGTAAGGACCATTACAGGTCTTTCTCCATTGAGAGGTTCTGCTTGGTAGATTCACAGCACTCATCACATCCTCTTTATCAGACAATGCCTGAAATAACAGATCCAGCTCAAAGTCGTACGAAATAAAAGACCCTATTCTTCCAAAGATACTTGCGAATAGTTGCGTCATTACCTTTATAATGCTTGAGAGCATGATAAATCCAGTCCCTATAATCTTAATGTAAACCAGTCTTGAAGGCATAACTATAATGCAACATATCCTTCTCCTAGAGTCAAGCACAATGGTAAAATTAACTCGGCACCTGAAGCATGAACCAGCACGGAGTTAGCGCATAGTTAAGTTCTATATATGAAGTAATTAACCGTTAATATACTCTTAGAAACTGTGCGCTCGGAAGAAACTTGAAACTATCAGTTATTTTTTTATTTTATTTTTTATTATTTTTTTTATTTTATCTTTTTACTTTTTTATTTTTTTGTAGTTTTGCCAGGTCATAAGTAGCTATAGTTTTCTTTTGTGGAATTTTTTAGTACCACAGGACCAATCTACCACATAATTCACTAAGCTCACTCACTCACTCATACACTCAACTCGATAGCTATTGGCTGGAGAACGGTGTACCGTGTCAGCCTTCGCCCGCAAATCAACAGCCACCGGAGATACCATTAGAAGAAATTCGAGATTATGTCCACTATTTAATAACTAAGCAACTGCTATCAAATTAATTGCCATAATACATTCATTAAGTTTGCTTTTCGTAGCATTTCACAGTTTAAAAAATATCAACAAACTTTACGGCTGAAAAAACGTGAAACTGCTTTTCAGTATCATGTTGCTAATAAAAGCAACATAAAAACTATTAAAAAATTAAATTACTCATGGGGTCTGCTGTACCTACGAATACTAATTGTTATTCCGGCTTAGGATAAAATTTCAGTTTAATTAAACTTTCACCAATGTTGTTGCTTGACCAAAGTTTATATATTATGGTTTATAGATGTTTAGGTATTTTACTGACCACTCTCGTTAATGGCCTTTGTTCAAGTTCACTGTACGAGAGTTATTAGGTTATTTAAAGGGGACATCAGACCAAATATGTTGCCGAAACGAGTATTCTGAAAAATGATTTCTTTGGAGTTGTTCAACTGTTGAATAATATGGAATGTGTATTAAGTTATCTGGCCGTTACAGTTACTATGACCAATGATTACGTTATGAGTGTTTACCGCGTCTCAAAAAAAAAAAAAAAACAATGTGATGTTTTCGAAGCAAACAGGAATTTTTAAAATTTTGCAGAGTTTACTTTAAGTGTAAAATAATAGTCAAGTTTGTGTTTAATACCTACGTCTAGTAATACTTTTGAGATTTTCAAGCTCAAGAGATTTTATTCACTTCAAGGGTGAAACACAGGTCATGTTTATAATTGGTTAGATCAGGTCAACCTGTTATAATCTTTGATCCTAAAAGCTGGTACTATTCTACGCCGTAACGATACGCAAAAACCGGTCACGGGATTACTGTAGTAAACCTAATAATTTTCATTCCCTCAGTATTTCATTTTTGACGATAGCGTTTTCACTTTTTATAGCAAAAGGTAAAAAGTGTTAATAATTTCTTCTTAACACTAAATTTCTTGGTAGAACCCAACTTTTAAATGGCTTTCGAGACAAAGTCGCTCCGTGTTGTTCCAAACACTCCGGATGCGAATCACTGACTGCATCCTCGGTAATGACTAAAGATACCAATGGCGCAATCGTTCACAACTTCTGTTTCGCTCAGTTCTATATAAATTTAACACAACTAAATAAGTATGTTGAGAGTGATCTGAATGAAAACATTCGTCGTAGGTAACAAAATTCGTTTAGTTAATTCTTTTTAAAAAAATTCAATTGGTGGGCATACATTTTACTAGTCCTGACAAAACAAGTTTCTAGAGCGCAATTAAAGTACTCGGCAACGTGATAAGTAACATGACATGAACGTCATTGTTCTTTCCCCCCGGTCTAAAACACACATGGCATACTACAGATGTAATACCAAACATGAAGCTTGATTGTAGTCACTCTGCATAAAGAAACGAAAGAAACATTCCGAAAAAAATATTTATGAATTCAGTATGAATCAACATTAGAATATAAAATAGCAAGTAATATTCATCTATATAATCAATTGCAGTTGAAAGACAAAATGTTAATCTAATTGATAGCCAATCTCGAGGGACGAAAAGTTAGTAGAGTTACGGCATCATAATTACCTTCCTAATTACTGTACAAATACTGTTGATTTAGGAATCTATCAACCTATCGGTTGTTCTATCAAAAGCAGTTTCCTTTTTGTTTCATAAACTAATTATTTAATTTCTAACCAACTATTTTTTGTTCCTCCTATTGAGACACCAAGGAATAAGTTGACACCGCCATCACAGGTAGCCATTGTGAGGACCCTGAGTTCCTGCCCGTGTCTAACAAGGCCTACGGCGCTACGCGATCCTAATCAGCTGGAGGGAATTCTTGTGTTGCCATGTTCTCTGTGGCAAGTGCATTGTTGTGTAGTTTATAAAGCGGAGCTTGGGGACCGTAGCGGCATTTGCCTAGATGATTGGCTAAGAACAAAAATGAGGACGGCCGGTCCTGTGTACGGCTTCTCAGAGCACTGAGCCACAGAGGCGGGTTTTGGTTAACTGTTATAACAGAAGCACCATATTTTTTCTGATTAATCATCGCATTCGCCGAAGAATGCAGCACCACCTGTTTCATGATCCTCAACAGAGCTGATCGTTGGGTGGAACCCTCTGCGACCGCGAACATCCCCGTGCAACGGCGGTGTGGAGCGGCCGTCCACTCTGCCCAGCTGAGCAAACGGAGCAGCGGCGAGCGTCCAGCCGTCCCGGCGCTGTGTTTGCACAGCGCGCGACCCTCCCGGCAGCAAAGTGTTTAATTGCCGTCTGCCTGCGCGGCAGACACTCTCCAATGCGGGCGGTGCGGTCGCCGCCAACCGGAACTCAGTCGCCATCGGCATCAAAGAATAACCTGCTCCTTCAAAGCTCACTTCAGTAGAACGTTTCACACGTTATACTAAGGATAGCCACGTTCTGTCATAAACAATAACATCTGAAATGACTTCGTCCCTATGTTCTGATCGTATCCGTTCGCGGTAAGGATGCTGCTCCGATTCTCACTTCAACAAGATTTTCATTGCTCTGGCATTATCAGATTCGACCTCGATGAACTAAGAAACAGGAAACTGTTAATGTATCATCACAATCCAGTGACTAATAACCTTCCTGTATGCTGTTAGGATTCAGTTCTCGGTTGTACGGGAGAAAGTTAACATTCAAGTTAACAGTGACGACTGGTGGCCCAGTGCTCCGGACCCCGAATGGGTACTCGCAGGTACCCTACTCGATTCGTGGTTTCTGTAACAATTTTCATCGGATCTGGCCATTACATCCGGAAACATAACCTTTCTCTTTGGGAGTAACGCTACAACGCCACTGGTTTTTATTTTGTTACTTGAAAACCGTGTCACCTTGTACAAATGTGTTTTGTATTAATCTGTTCGTATAACCCATAGTTCTTGAGGTAATAACTTCACCTATACATCCACGGAAACTTGTTAAAAAAATCATTTTCTGGTTGATTAGTATGTTACATCAGAGAGTTGAACCCAGAATCGCCCTACTTGCCCTCTCTAATACACTTGGCCCATTGCATATCCATGATTCTATGTTACTAACCAAAAAAAAAAAATTGCCTCCGGCCTTTGCGATGAGTCAACCAACTTCCAGTAGTTTCAGTTCAGTACGGACAGTGCGATGCAACATTTAGCTAAAGCCACCCATTTCTTGACCGACTGACACCGGTGACTCTTCAGAGGAAGGACCTACTATCCTGTAACCGGCTCCGGTAGCGTAGGGGATGGAGCGCAAGGTTCGAGAGTCCGACTCAAGCCATGATTGGTTTTAATTAAGTTGTGTTTGTATAGTATTGATAGTATTGCCGGTACTGTTAAACACGTATTACTATTAATACTATCATATGTACACTGTAAAATAAATAAAAAAAGATGACAGCACTGATCTGACAGTGTTGCTGACACAAACGAAAGCTGTTTTTTTTTTAAATTTTCGTCTATAACGTTGACAATTTAGTAATATTTCGCAAAAATTTTAATAGCGTCACTGTCAGACTAGGGCCACTTGAGATATATATATATATATATATATATATATATATATATATATATTATTTATTTATATTTTTTTTTCTTTTTTTTTCTTTTTTTTTTTCTTAGGGCTATACGCATCGTTGACGTTGGTGAGAGAATTGTGGGAAAGGAACGGAAAGAAATTCGTCCCTGGAACTTTTGAAGGAATCATAGTGGCAATCGTCTGAAGTGATTTCCAGAAGCCACAGAAAATCGAATTCTGAATTGTCGGACGGGGATTCGACCCAGTGTCCTACTCAATGCCAGGCTCTAGCGTTACCGCACACCCATCAGGCTCGGACTCACTTCGTTGTCATCGTACACTTACAAAATTTTAGAACAGTGCGACCTCGAACACGTCAACGTTTTGTTGAACCCTTCCTCATCGTGGATAGCTGCACATTGAAATCGTGAAGAGAACCAACGTCCATTGTGGCTGGTAGACGCGAGGTCTGATAGAGTTGCCCGTCGATAAAATCTCTCTAAAAATACATTTAACCTGAAAGCTTACCTAATCTGACATGCTTTCGACAATTATGCAGGACTTTCTGAAGAAATACGGAAATATTACAAAATGGTATTGGTACTGAAGTCGCAAAAACGTGAATCATGAGGAATCACTAAGATGACACTCAGTTCCTCTGAAGTAGCTTACGCTTACAGGTAACAAAATAAGTAGAATAAATTTTCCAAGAATCAATGTGGCCACGTTTGCGCTAAATCTTGATAAAGATTCACCATATTCATAGTTCGGAATGCTATAGCGACATCAAAATGGCGGACTTGCAAGAAATATCTGTCTTTCAGCTCCGACAAGACTTTCACTACAGAGAGAGAAATTTATGAATCAGTACTTCAACATCAAGAATCCGATCCAGTGAAGTGTACGAAACACCTAAATTTATTTGTTACTTAGCGATACGATAAATAAATACCTAAAATTTCCTATATGGCTCCTACCATCTGGTTCATGTGTTTCCAGAAAAAACATCGATCGCACGGATAATGATTGAGTAATGGGAGCATTGCTACATACCGCAACCAGCAAAACTCTAGTACGTGTATATGGTGATTTATAGTTAATCATGGCATCCATTTCAAAGGTGAATTACTTGGAAACTTCAGCAAGGTCAACATTACTGGAACCGAGCGTGGTGGGTGAACGGTTAACGTTCTGGCCTCAGCATTCGGGAGGACTGCCGGTTCGATTCCCGGTCCGGGATTCCAGATTTGGATTTTCCATGGTTTCCATCTTATATCTATTGTTTCAATTGCTTTTCTGGTACACAGCTTTACGCCAAGATTCAGATTCCATGGACACCGCGTAAATTAAGTCATCTTTGAACATTAAGAAATCAAAATTCAATCTGTTTGACGGAGTTTCACGTGCAAAATACTGCACATACATCCACATAACTGAAATTATGAACAATAAACACTGATATTAAGTAACAAACAATAATTATGCTTCAAATTCATTTGTTTCGGCCACTGAGAATTTATTCGTGTAAAATGTTGTTCGGTGCAGCGTGATCCCATATTTATTATTAATATTTCAATTATGACGATATATGGAACGTCTGGGTTAATGTGCATCTGCGCTTACAACGTCTGGCGTATTGTTAATATTTTCCGGTAAATAGTATAATCACTCCTTCGATTTCTTACTTCCTTGTTGATGACTCACCAAGTTTTAGTTGGTAGCACCTGTTCTAAAGCATATATCGATATGAGCGTGGCGGGTTTGAGACTACAGCTCTTATGTCGTTCTCATGTGGATCAACCGAAACATCGGACGCAAATTCCTTTTCATTCCTTAGACCGTTCTAACAACCGATCAGAAAGGTAAAGTAATGCAGTTCTTTACAATTTTTGCATCAAAAAGATAAACATTATAAAGTTATTGTTTCGCATATCTATGTCCCGAATGTCCTGTAGACCTTCCATCTTCATTGACCACCGAAATGGGTGGAAAGATATTCTGGGGAACATTTGTTTTTTTCGGATTGCCATTTTCACTAACATATATGATGAGTTCCAAATGATTTCATTCCTTTAAACAGGGTTCTTTACACAACGCATTCTTTGTACACCTGCTGTAGATTTACTGCATCATAAACAGAGTGATTGTAGCGTCGCTTCTGAAGGAAACGAATAGATAAACATTACCCGCCGTTAGTCAAAGATGGCCGACTGAAATCGCAGATTGACAGACAACGGATAAATATTGTCTCTGATCTGCGGCGCGCGACAAAAGATTTTCTTTCCCATTAGCACGCGCCACTTGTTTGACTTGCGATCCGCGCGGAGACTTTCTAAAGCTGCCGATCGGCACCTGGGAGGCAAACCACACACGGATGTGCCTGGCGGCGCGGCGTCTCCAACACGCCACCTCAGCACTCTCGAGATCAGTGTGGCTACAACTCACTTCTCACTACCCTGTTGTTTCATTTCTATCAATTTTTGTTTCCATTTAGTGCCGTTCCTTAGAATATATTTTTGAATAGTTTCTAAATTTCGCATCATCAGATTGATGCAATTTTCATTGTATCGTATGTAGTAAAGTGTACCTTCCGCCAAAAAGCAAACTTCACCCGTCTATTCAAATTCCTAATGGAAAACGGGAAGAGCAGGGTCAAAGAAATTATAAACTTGTTTCCAAATCTTAACTTTCTCACTATCGTTCTACGAAAGGTTGTAATAATTTCAAAACGTAAACTGCTTTTTGTACTTTGTTGAAGGAATACGAATCAAAATTCTTCGTAAAATTTTATCCCTTTTATTACAACTGACGGTGGTAGTACTTAAGTGCGCTAAATAATTAGTATATATTTTTGTAACGTTACAAAAGAGAACATAAAATATTTTAACTCATTGGTGGCAAATCATCTCAGTCGAGAATTTTTCAAACATTATTAATATTAATAACAAAGAAAGTAGAGTCCTTGCAACTCAACAGAGTGACTTTGAGACTGATTACCACATAACTGTAGTGTTAAATAAAACATGTCGAACCTAATATCAGAAAAATAATAAACTGCGATAACTAACGACGCAATATATCTTATTTATGTTGTTTTACTTTTTCTGTCCTCTTTGACAGCTTAAGTCCGAGTCAATATTATTATTTTTTTTTCAAATCAAAATGAACTCTGAAATAGTTGCTGTTGAACATGCGTTTAGGAAACACGCAATAATTTTGAGTCTGTACACTTCCATGCGTTGTGGGATGAAGCTTCCCGAGCGTGATAGATGAGTGGTAATGCTTCCGCCTCGCTGGTTTGAATCCCTGCCTGGCTATCCCAATTTCGGTTTTTCATAGATTTCGCAATGACTCCTGGTGAATGCCGGGATGTTCCTTCAAAATATCATATCCGAATCCCTTCCCGTTCCTTGCAGTCAGTACTTTTTCTTCTGCAATGACCGTGATATAAGTAAAACATAAAAAGGGATGAAACTTTATGAAAAAGTTGCAAGCATTTTTTTTTTCTCTCATTATAACTGACAATTCAAAATATTTTATATTTATATCCTGTACTACATAAGCTTAAGTCGACAGTGAGCTACGTATCATTCGTGTCTGCTGCGAATGACAAGACAGGATATTATTATTGTGCTGGCAGTGAAACAGTAATGAGAATGTTTGAATGCATGAACACAAACTTTCCCGGTGCATGATTGCAATTAAGTCATCGCGGGTGTACTGCTGGATTGTGTTGTAAATGCATAATCTGCGATGACTTCATTGCAGTGTTTTGAATAATTTACGTGATTTACGCCTACACAATTCTGTAACATTCTTCTATAGCATTGAAGAATTTCTCCAGAATTTGATTCCATAACACACCAATGATTCAAAATATACTAGCTTTTTATTTGTTCTTTACAACGGCCATTCCACTCATTATTACTTATAGGATTTTAAAGACGTTAATTCTGTTGTCGACAGTTCAGACTATTACGCATATACGCAACCAGGAACTTCGTCTATTGGTGTGTGTCAGTTGCTTATTCCTCATACACTACACAATATCTAAACTTCCTTTATTTTTGGTCGCCAGAAAAGCATCATGTTTCCAATAACACTTAAGCTCGTTGTTATATATAGAAAATACTGTTGGTGGAAGGTCTCAAAATAGTGCAACTATATTTATTTGTGGAAATTATCGCAAAACACAACCTGTAATTGATATTACAAAGGAGTGAACAAGTCGTATACCGATAATAAAACGTTTAATGGATGTTGTTAGATGAATTAGGAGTAGTGCACGGAAGGTAGGAGATGAACACAACTACAGGCTCGTACTTGATTTCAGGCATAACGAAATGGGGAAATTTTTTTTATCTATAAAGGATATAAGAACTTAGCAAAAATATTAAAAGAATTTAATATTAAAATTCCCAAAGTCAAAGCTAGTTTAGTAACATTACACTTCAGGAATTCAAGATTAAAGAAAAAGTTATGAAATGGGAAAGTACGTGTGTTGCGAAATTGCCGCCTAGTCATATAATCCATTGCAGTTAAATTAATAAAAAAAAAAAGATAAGAATCACTGAAGGTAAAATTTTTCAGTATGGGTGATTATGTTTAACAGTACTTTATTGTCATTGAATAAATAAACCTGTAATAATGTTTTGTCCATCAACCCAAAAAGTAACCTGTACTTTGACGCGTATGCTTCGCTCTATATTTCACCATTTACACATGGTTCACTTGTGTTCCTAGCTCCATGATGTTTCTGAGCGAGAAAGTATAATAAACTCCAAGGTTTTACATAGCTTACACGTAACTGTTACGATTTTGTTTATTATTTGCCGTTAACAACACTTTTCATATATAAGCAAAATGCACCCAGCCTATATATATCAATTATATACGAAATGAAACTGAAACTTACTAAGTAGTTAATCATTGAACAGTCTATTTTCGAGTTTATATTTGTTTTATGCTATCAGTCGTTATCGCAGTCAAACGTCAAACTCTAAAAGCTGAGACTCTCTCTTGAGCAGCGCGCGGAGGCTTCTACGCCGCATGAACAGTTCCACACGTGTGAACCGGTAGAGAGCTCCGAGATGCTGGTGTAGCTATATTTTAATTTAAACAATTAACAGCAGAGGTTGCCATGAAACTATGACCGATAAGTTGGCATTCATTGTGAGTCTATAAATTGGTAGCACGTTTGTTGTCCGACGACCAGAAAGAAAAATATATGTCAGCATCAGACAATAGCTGTCTGATTATGCTAATAGGAGCGAAATCTTCACGGAGATTATAACAACCGGAGAAAAACTTACGTTTTTTTTAAAATCGATGTTAATTGTATGCTTCCATTATCACCCTTCATTTTTATGGCTTTACGCCTTGTCGACGTTGCGGCCATTAGAGTCGAAAAAGGGAGGCAAAGAACGGGAAGGAAGATTGGTTTTTGGCAAATTATGGAAAACCAATATTTGGATGACCGGTTGAAGATTCGAACCTACTTCCTACCAAATATGAGGCCAGAGCGTTAGCGTTCCCCCATCACGCTCCGTATGAATTAGTGCCACAACAGTTCTTCCCAGGAGTTTTAAATTGTTTTACAGAAAATCCCAGCTGTGGAAACAGAGAGCTAGGTGCCGCATCACGACAGCGCACCAAGTCACTCGTCTCTACGTGTTAGCCAACGATTGATCACTAACAAAACAACTGTCCTTACCCATTCTCCCAATCCCCATACCTGCAAATCACGATACCGCGGTGATTCTGGTGTCCGGAATTCACAGCTAGGAACGGAAGCACTTTGTCACGTATTAACATCACATCAACTCCTTGAGGTGTAGAAGTTGTTGAATCTACTCACAATCACACCTTTAGCACTTAGCGCTTAGTTAGTGGTGATTACTCCCTGACTGGGAGATCCCAATGAAATATTCATTACTGATTGGCACCCATTTAGTTCAGGAGTCGGATGACTTCCCTCGTGAGATTAAAGTGCTGTTGCCTTTGTTAGGTGCTGATATCTGTTACCACGTGGATCTCTTGTCTCTTAAGCTAATAAATAACAAGTTGGTGCACAAATTACATTGCAGGAAGTCCGTACGATCTGCTTTTCTACCACATTACATCTCTAACAGTTAAGAAATTTATGAGAAAACTGCACATCTATACTAAAATTGTAAATCCGTCTCTTTGTCTGTTTGTTACGTTTTCTCGACTAAATGATAAAACCGATCTTGATCAAATTTGACAAGGATGTACTGCGGATCATTAGGAAGAACCCGGGATAGTTTTTACGGGTAAAAAACATATTTTAATATGAAATTTTAAAAACTAACCGAACGGTGACAGACAGGTGAACAGCGTGTGTAAGTCACTCAGGCTTTGTTTCTCTCGCAGTCAGTTTGTGTATGATCTATTCAAGTACCAACACAACTTGTTATATAATATCAGCGTGGATTTTCGTTGCACCAGACTATTATTTTGTTTTTATATGTAGCCAACTTACCGGTTTTCCATTTCCGAAGGTTATATATCTTATTAAAATACAGAAAAAACCAAAAAAGTTGTGTAAAAAGTGGTATTGAAATACAGTGTACCCAGAAAGTGACATAATTTTAAACCACAAACAAAAATTTGCTATATTAACTGTGGTAGGAGGTGACCCACATTTAACCCCCCATCCCCTCTTAGTGTTTTTGTTATTATTAAATTTATTGCAAATTGGTTCTCTTGATAAGACAGGTTCAATGGTAGAATGGTATGGTAATGGCTTTCCCGTCATATTATCCAAACTACTTTTTGGGACACCTTTTACTTAACTTATATCTCTCTACAGCCAATTCTAGCAATAAAATTCTAAGTCCACGCGTAGAAGTTGCGGGTAAAGGCCATTAATGAATAATCTGAAGTGAAGGGATGTAAGCAATTAATAGTGGTAATGTGACGCAGTTGTGGCGGTGAAAGCAGTGGCGACTGCTACATGGTTTGTGACGACCGTCCTCGATACACAGTGGACAGGTGTGCAGGCGGCCAGCGTGCGCGGCGGGTTGTGTGTGCGCAGGCGGTCGTGACACGGGGACTCGCGGCGCGGGATTTGCTTTGCCTCCGATTCCGCAAACAACCTCTCAAACACTCGACTGACAACCAGCTCCACGCAGAATACCGTGACATTGACCAAGGACGAGGCGCCATGGAGGGGACGCTCGCTACTTTAGCAGAAGCACAGAACAACGGACACAAATGGAAAACTGAAAATAATTATAGAAATAACTGTTTTATTGACTGCGAAAGGGAGCAGATGCCAGGTCGTAAATGAAAGTGATATTCATCAAATCATTGGGCAAACCGTATAGAGGAACACTTGTGTAACCAATACAAAAGTCCTAGGAACTCTCTTTAGATCGTGTGAGTGGAGACTTTCCCGGCGTGCTGATGCAATAAAATCCTCTCGGGTGTCCAGCCGGATGATGTTGTATAAATACGACGTTTCGACAGCTAGCTCTGCTGTCTTCTTCAGGTATCTTGTAGCTGTCGCAAGTTGACTATCACCGGCTCTTTAGATAGATAGGCACCACCTTTCAATCTTGGAGTTTAAAATTATTTATTTGACATCCGATAATCTGGGCTCTAACAAAGCGACGCATTCAAAATGTTAAAAAGGGTCTCTTACTAACTGCATAAGGTAGCGTCAACCGAAAGCAAGGCAGCGGCAGCAGCAGGTACTTTCCACGTCATTTCCTGTAACATAAACACTGTTCTTCATTGCATCATTCACGTTCCTAAAGCTATGAAATTTGATTCGTATGGAATGCACATGATTTGTAGATAAAACATGAACGCGAGTGGATTTGACTGAACTATATAAAAAAATATATACAAATTATGGGAAATATCAAAAGCACAGATGCTTAGTATCAAACAAGTGAAATAATGAAAATAACGGCATTGATCTTAAAACCAAAAATTAAAATTACCATGATAACGTAATAGAGGGAAAAATCTAAAAGGAATAAAAAACGAAACAAATTGTTTAGGTGAAAAAAAAACTTTTTTATTTTTTGCTTATTTATTTATTTTTTCGCATTGGCCTTGCGAAATACGAGACACCGGACACCTGTGCGCAGAGGTCAGATGTGTAATCCTTAGGCTGGGAGGACATGAGCTTTATCCTTGATGGAACTGGATTTCACACATCCGCAGCATTTACACGTGTGTGGTAGGTGTATTTTTGTTTTTGAAATGTATAGGTTATGAGCCAGAGATTTTGGGCCGTTCCAACATTCGGCTTGATGATTGCGGGAAACGTCTAAAAACCGCAATCAGGACTATCCGGAACGTAGGGGCGAGGATTCGATCCTGGTTCTGCTTTGCCTCTTTGATCCAATGTGGTAGCGCGCAGTCATACTGACTGATAATAAATGTTTTATATGTAAAAATGATCATTTATTCGTTCGGTCAGTTTTATCGACTGCTAGGTACCGAATCATTGTGTTACCAAACGGAAATAATCGTTGACCACCAGTAGTTTTAACGTCATCTCTCCATTGGTTTTATTTATATTTATTATGCATCCCACCAGATTTTTTTTTTTTTTTTTTTTTTTTTTTTACTGATGGTTTAATTATTTTTCAGTTAGACAATGTTACTATTATTGTTTTACTTGTAAATGTTAGTTATAAATGTTTGTAATTAGATGTATTACGGGTTTCCGCCGATCGGGGTAGTATTAGTTTAGTCTATATATATAGATAGAGACAGAGAGAGTTTCTTTGGTCTGGCGTAGTGTTGCAAATTAAAAAAAAAAATTCAGCTTTGTGAAAAAAAATGGAAAAAACCTAGCACCCTTGTTTTTCTTTTTTCTAAATTTGATTTTTTTTTTTTCTTTAGAAAACAGTATATTTTATTTACGGAACTAACATTTTACATGTGTGTTTCAAATCTTACTGAATCATATATCATCTTACATAATGATTATATAGATAACATAATTTTATTCATTCTCTATGTCAGTACCACATTCACTAGAATCAGCACTACCAACACTAGTTCGGTCTGTGTCGAAATTTTCTGTTTCTTCTTCTGTTTCCTCTAGATCCATAACTTCAGAAATAGTTACATTTTCTTCTACTGGTTGTTCTTGTGTTGTACGCCAAACATTTTGAGACTTCAATTTTAAATTGTGAGCAAAGTACAAAACGTGCATAAAGACTGCGCCTATAATTCTGTATTACGGTCTTTTAAGTTTGAATTTAAATCTATTATCATTACGCCAACGGTTGCAAGGAAATGATTCATAATTACTGACAATTTAATGACTCAGTATCACTATACGCTGAGAGTTTAACAAGTATACGAATATAAGAAAAGCACAATAGGTAATAAAAAAGAGGCAAAAAACCGTGGATACATTTAAAATTCCTATTTTTTAAAAAAAGATCCGTAGGTCTACAAATAAATTCGCAGGGCCTGGCAACATTAGTTCAAATAGCAAGTATCAAATCCAACAACGGGGAATGGGGATTCCTTCTCGCGTAACCTAGCATCTACAGGAAGTCCCGTTCGTAAAAGAAAACTTCAGTCAATGTTGCCAATATTTCCGTAATTTTCTTTTCTACTGAACCAGAAAAATATAGTAGATTTTAAAATTAAGTTAAGTACTTATTAGTTATTATAAACTCTAAAACAGTCATATTAAACGATAAATGCCTTACAAATTTGAGATTTAGTAGTTATAATAAAAAAACGTGTCCCACAAAAAAAAAAAGTTTTTTTCATTTTTTTTTTTTTTTTTTCAAGTCAGAAAAAAAACGTTTTTTTACAACACTAGTCTGGCGTACTCGGCAAGTTGTTTTTGCGCGGTGCAGGTCGCTCGCTAAGCAAGCGAGAAAAATGTTGTTGTTACATCGCGCAAGCAATAATAATTCGTCAGAGTAATGTAAAAGGCGGATGTGTAATGCCGTGGTTGATTGAAAGCAGTATTAAATTTAACGTGTGTGATCAGAACGGTGTATTTCTTTACTGATATAATAATAATAATAATACCTACCGATTAACTTGTGTGTATGTTTCCAGAAACAGTAGTAATTATAATAACTTAACGAAGTGCTAGAGTTTGTTAGAGGGCCAAACCACTCAAAAAACTCCATACCTATGTTTAATGTGAAGTCTAATTTCGCAACAACAACAAAAAGCCATTAGTTTACGATGGGCGTATTAATGCAAGAAATCAGCAGGGGCAGTTCGCAACTGGCTAAATTTACCAGTATCTACATTTAAATGGGGACAGTCCGCAGTTTTACCGCGAAAACGGTTATAATTGCTAATGCTCCAGCATGATGAGGAATAAGTGCTAACGAAGACACTCACTCCATGACGCCCTAGCAATGGCTAAAGGCTCACTAGGTATTCAAGCTGAATGGCGTGTCTCATTCTTGGGTCACTTTGTGTATGATTCGTGAGGAATCCTTAACAGTTTGATTCTCATGGAAAACTCTTTCTGGCTGTCTAAACCCCTCCTTTAGAACACATCTAGCGGTACTTAAATTTGTAGTAGTCTTCCGCGCTCATTGTTGATGTTTTCTTGGTTATCCGTATGGAGACTGAAGAAAGCAACAATGTTGAAATGTCAGGTTTTAATAAATCAATGCGGCTCCACCCGGAGGACCAAGAAAAAAGCTCTTAAATTCGTTTTCCAAATTTTTCAATAACTTTTGCAATAAACAATCAACTCAACCAATCCAGTGTCCATAAAATTTCTCTGGCAGACACGATTAGCTGCTTTGGGCATAAACTGCATACAAATTCTTTGCAACAAATAACTTTTGATAAAAAGAGCTGTCACACCACGTAGTTATAATCAGGCTTTATTCATTTATGTATCCTATGGCCATAGTACATAATCAATAATACATTACACATAATAGTATTAGTACACTTACACTAATAAAATTTTACAGTTTTAAATTCTTATTAAATTATAGTTAGAAATCAAAGTCGACATAGCGCAGCCAATGTAATGCTTCACTTGAAATGTCTATGAAGTCTTTCGGTGATCCCCTGAAAGCTCGAAGTGGGCAATCAAATGTCACGTGACGGATGGTTTGTTCTATCTTACCACAGTCGTAACTTGGTGAATCTCTCATTCCCCACGTGTAAAGAAGTGAAGCATATCTGCTATGGCCAGATCTAACTCTGTGTAATGTATAATACACCCCGGGAAACGTGCTTGCACGTCTAAATTGTCTGACCAAGGCTGCCCAACCAATTTTGGAGATGGGCTACAATTTCGATTCGAAGTTAGCCTGCGAGTCACGATTTCAGTTCTGTGTTAGTCTGCAGGTCACATAATCACAATCAATATTTAAATATAACAAAGATATAAATAACACAGTTTAATTACAATCAAAAAGTAAAAACCTTTAATGAGACCTTTGCAGAGGTTTCTTTTAATTATCATCAAAAAAGTAAAAAAAAAAAAACCATCAGTGAGACCTTTCAAAGCTGGCATATTTTAGACGGTTGCTCTTGGCGGACAAATTCAAATGTGTTAGAATGAAAATTTTATTATTATAGTACATGTGTATTAGTTACAAATCCATTGATATATGAGGAACACCAAAACAAATGTTCTAAGAAGTCTTACTGTCGCAATACTATATACTAGGCGCCCCATACCCCCTGGCGTTTACTGTCAGGTGCAAAAGACATTCTCTGAAGAAACGGATAGCGTCGTTATAAAGAGCAAACTATCACCAGCATACAGCTAGCTTCCTCTGCGACTGGACCGCTTCTTACTACATGGGCAATTGCCAAAGTTTATATTTGTATTCTCCTGCACTACTCTCAGCACACTGCGATCCATAATTAGTGGCTGAAGTAAAAGCTGCAGCGAAGCAGAACTCAACTACACAGTAACTTACACTCTGAGTACTCTCCATTGCTTTCACCGCTACCAGACATCCAGTGATAAATATTTGTTGCTTTGTTAGGAGCAAAAACACTAAATCAAGAAAAGAAAACTCGCCAAAGAGAAGCCTAGCACTATCTATGTAGTGAGTGTGGCAGTACCATTTTCTATTATTTAGTAACAATGTTATTTTGACACTTACACTTTCCCTTCTCCCTTTCCATACAATGGAACGATTCAGATAATACAACTAAACCAGTTTCATCATGCGTTCAAATACAGATCCGTTCAAAGAACTCCAGAAAATAATAACGATGGTGGCTTGTAACTATATTTCAACACATTCATGGAAATTCAGCTCTGAACTCCATTCTGAAATCAAACAGACATACTTCAATTACAGAAAAATACAAATATCACTACCACGAGCTACAAATGTTTAAAACAGAAGGAGAAATGTGTTTATTTTGTTGTTTTTATTTAATTCATGAGAATTTTTGCAAGATGTTAAGATGCAGAAAAGAAATGCAGATATACGTAAAATGATCATGCAAACGGTGAAAAAGTCTGCAACTAGGAAGTAAATAATATAATAGCTGATTAAGTAGACCAAGCAATCTGAAATAGTCATTAAAAAAATTACAATAGTAACAGACAAATTCAATCCATTTATAATATAACATAAAATTTGAGCTTATGAAAAATGTTTTCTCGCGATTTTTTCCTAAATTTATCATACCCAATATGTTATATCACATTTATGTCATCTATTAGTCAGTTTCATATTCAACATTAATATCTTCTTCTTCAAATTCCAGTATACTGCAAATATTATTGATAAAATTTCAATTTTTGAGGTTTTCTAACAGTTTTATTGACCTTTCTCTAAATTCAATAGTAAGTTTACTTCACTTTAACCTGTGTAATTATGTCAGTTTCGTGTTTTCTTTAATCTAGCAAAAGGAATGTGTATATTGTTCCCTTGGCTAGATGATGTCCTTCCTCCTTTCCATATAGTTAGCCACATTTTATTTGATGCCTATTACAGTTACATCTATACCTATTTAATAGCTACCATTTTTCTTTAAGGAGGCATTATTAACGATAGTTCTAGAAAAAGAGAGGACTACGGTATATCATTACCTACCTGAAATTATTTTACACATCTGATTTTTTTATTTACTATATAAAAGTATCCTGTGCCCCAGCGCCATTTACCCGAAAGAATCGTTCTATACACTAAATGTCAACTGAAAAGAAAGTCAGATAACATCTGTTGTTCCCTAAAACATTTATTTATTTTCTATAATAAGTACGTCACTCTTGATATTTTGTTACATAGAGATTGTCTGTTACCGTTCCAGTTTAATTTTGAGTCTAAATAACTCTCTAGAAATTTCACTAATTACTGTTTTCCTCTATAAATATATTATTTGGTAGAAATAAATTTCTGATTTTCTATTACTGTTTGATACCAGTTTATTACCCTTCAAACATACCAAGGGATCCTGAAATATTTCTATCTCCTGATTTTTTGCGTTATCCACCATATCTTTATGTACTGTATTAAAATAATATCGTCCGCATAGAGCAACGATTTGATATTCAAAAGAATACATATGATACAAAGAAACGAACCAAGTATTCAACCTCGGAAAAACTTCGGCTGTTATGTGGAGTAAATATGAGCATTCCTTGCCATATGGGTTCTGTTTGAAATATATTATTCAGTTAATGACAATGGCAGATGTCAACTCCTTTACTAAGATCTAAAATTATGGCGCTTGGAATTAAATGAGTTGTTCATAATTTCCGTTATATTAGACTCAAAAGCTTTAATGGTTGATTTTTCGCCTTTAGCCCATATTAAAAGTATTCATTAGGTCATTGTTTGAAGATTGTATTTTCGTGTAAACTTCATTATTATTTTTAAAATTTGTTCCAGAAGCGAACGGAAACCGGAGTTAATTTTGAACACTATCTAGAGCATCTTACCCACCTTATTTACCATCAAAATAGTTAGGGCATACGTAGGAAACTACTTTTCAGCTGTTGGTATGTCGAAGAAGGAAGAACCTTTTCTTTTGAATTGAAACTTCTTTGCACACGAAAGTGAAATTTTTTTAGCGTTAAGCACTTAGCATTGTGCGTCAAGTTCGCGTGCGCCGCAAATTAACAGTACTTTGATGCAATCAGCCAGAATAGTGTCCTCTGTCACGTGAACTCATGTTAAACAGTGGATCATAATAAATGTGAAAAATATGTTTCTTTCTTCAGTTACCATAGACCTTTGCTTAGAAAGTATATGGTACGAATTCATCAAATACAACAAAGTAGGATAATAATAATAAATAGTAACATAAATTTATATCAATAATAAAAACCACCATTAAAATATTACCTTTCAGTATCTGTATAATAAAACAGTTTTTATTTGGAAGAAATAAAAAAATTATTTTACTGATAACTCTCGCGTCTTATTGAATGTGAGAATAGTCATCAGATAATCTTGTCAAAGTTGTTCTACGACATAAAAGCTCTAAACACAAAATGCAGACCAAGGCTCGATGCAGTGCTCTACAATATAGCGAAGTGCACTTTAAATTTTTTATAGTTTCCATTTGCTTACCAGAATAAATTGGACAAGGTTCCTATTTACTGTATAAATCCAATAAACATAGTATCTTTCGTCCACTCGAGTGTGAAAGAAACATCAAAATGATTAAAAAACACACAGAGAAAAAATATCCCTGGAAAAATACATGAAAAAAAGAGTGTACGACCCATGGTAGTTTCACTTCTTGCGCGTGTTACACGCAATTTAATTTTTTATTGTTTTCTGCAGTATTTTACCAGTCGTAATTGTTACTGATATGATGTAATTTGTTGCTGAAACTATTCACGGCACGTTGTAGTAACGCAGACGCAGATGCGTTGACCTGTCTTGCTTGCGCGTGTCAGTTCCATATCGTCGGAGCGCACAATGAATGAGATTGAGTAACAAGTGCGGCGACAAGTCGGCGAGCGGGCAGGTTGCGTGTTCGGCGGGAGTAATTACAAGGGCCGGGGTCTCAGTTGTCAGGCCCGAGATGCGTATCTGAGAGCCCACATAAATCTGTCGCAGCCATTACTCTCAGCTCGCAAATCATGCGAATATGATATATTGGTGGACGCACCGCTGAGCTTTTAGCGGACGTGTATATATATAAGGAAACATGAGCCAAACTCGTGTGCCCAGTGCGTCACTCGAACCGCGTTTCAAGTTCTCAGGCGATAGGTCGCAAATGCAAGGCGTTTGCCTTGATCCCGTTGGAAGAATGG
>JARYHS010008074.1:363349823-363428829 GCA_031002005.1 Vandiemenella viatica | reverse complement strand
TAAAGTCTGTTAAGTTCCACTGTAACGCTAGCCTACAAGCATTCATTTCTATTCCATTTCGACGGTGCCCTTGAATCCATTTCAATACGTCATCTTCTAGCTTTAGCCATTGTGCATTCAGTCCTCTATTTGCACATTTAATTTTCCTCATTTATTTAAGTTCTTCTTTACTAGCCCGCCAATCACAAATGGTTTTTTTTCTGTTGGTGGAGGGCCGAAATGCTGATCTGTTTCCATTGTATGTTCTTCTGCATATGCTCTTACTTTCAATTTATCGTCTGCATCATATAAATACCTTTTTTCCATTGAAAAACTAACTGCTAACAAAAATCACTTTCATTTCAAGTTCACTGGCACCATATACTGCAATGACGCATCATAGGCTAGACAGTGTTCTGGGTTTGTGATGGCGGGGCTGGAGGGAGACAGTGTTAGCAGCTTGTGAATCCCCACAACTCATCTTCGTTGCATGGGAGCACTCCAGCTGCTGGTTGAATCCATTGTTACCAGGTAGAGATAGGTTTCCCGCGGCATCGAATATATACCCGTTTTTAAGACTTGGGAATTTTAAACCAAACACAGGACATTTTTATATTAATTTCAATTGTAAGACGCACCTGAATTTTGGAGGCAATTGTTTGAAGAAAAATGTGCGTCTTACAGCCCGTAAAATATTGTATGTGTTTTTTTACGCATTAAGAGGATGAAAGAAACTCACTGGCAAAATAAAATATTAGAATGAGAGCTATGGACAGATAAATTGATTGGCTTGAGAGGATGTAAAGAGGGATGTGCAAGGGAAAAAGTATTTAGAATGCCGTAGAAGACACCGCATTAATTACAGAATGTGTAGGATAATGATAACATGACAGAATTTGAGTTAGAATTGAAACTTTAGATTTACTCTCAAGTAAATAGTTTATGCCAAGAAAAAGTGACACATAGTTAAAGAAGACTCAGTTAAATTTATTGAAGTTGTTAATGTGGATATCTAAGTAGAAAAGACTATAAATAATGGTGGGTGAAAATTACCTTGTGGATTTCCATAGGTATAGGAAAATGATAACAGTTAGTGAAATTAAGTAGAAAAAAAAAGGGTATCCTTGGTCCAGGTGTATTTCATCTGGACTCACAGAAGTACAAGGAGCATGTGTCCAAAAGTTGTTCCTGGTCATGCTATTTGCTCTGATGACAGATTTCCACTTCCATGTAGTCACCCAGGTGAAAGCTGGAACGATCCCCAATCTGTGCCTGAAAAACTATCAAATATTGATCTAGGAATCAGAAGGAACTCTAGGTATGGAGCTAAGCACTTTATAGTAGTGAAACATAGTCTGTAGGAATACCAGAAATAAGAAAAATTGATGTATTGAAATGTTGTGCTCTAGAAGGATGCTGAATATTAATTGGGCAGAAAAAGTATGAAGTGAACGTGTTTTGGAAATGATGGTTGAGGAAAGTCATACAAAAAGAAGGGCCAGGATGGTGGGTCAGATTTTTAAGACATGTGGGATTGGTTAATTTGTTAGTGGAACAGTCGAGGATGAAAGCTGTTGAGCAGGGATGATCAACATTTTTTACCTACTGCCCACTTTTGTATAGCAGTAAAATTTTCTAACTGCCCATCAGTTCCACAGTAATGGTGATTTAGAAAGTAGGGAAGTAACTTTACTTTCTAAAATTCATAAAGCACGATTACAGAAAGTTAAAGAAAATAATAGTAATTATTAGGTTCTATGAGTGGCTGCGTCCTACGCAGGTCTTGCGCAAGTCCAGCCACCTCTCTGTTAACTTGAAAAAGGGGATTTTCACCCGAAATATTGTTTTTTCTTTGTTTGTGTGTTGTGCCGTGTTGCTGCTGCCCTCCTCCCTTCAACTTTGGTGAGGGTTGGGTGTATTTTCCCTTTCTTTTCCATGTACTGGTAAATATTGCCTCGCGGCATTTCTTTCCTTTCATTGTTACCTAATTATTTATTAAATACTGCCTATCGGACTGTTGCTACATTTGGCAGAATAAATAGTTACAAAGCAACTTACTGCAGTTAAATCTATCTTTTTATTTGTACTTTGCACACATATAAGCATGACGACTTTTAATTATGTAATTTATCAATGAGATCCTGAGGCTGATGCTGCAAAACTAGATACTCGATATCTGGCTCAATTTTTGTAAGGAACAATTGAATGTCTCTTCTTTCGGAAATATTGAAGCAGTTTCTTTCTTCGTCATAATATGATTAACTGCACTAAAGCCTGATTACACAAGGTATAAATAAACTGATTATCATTTCTCACATATTTGGATATAAGACAGGCTTTTTTTTATTTTGCCACATGTTTTCATATCAACAACTGAAGAATTTGTGTGTATCAGCTTCTTCAATATTTTAAGTAAAAGCATTTTTTATCCAATCACGCACCTTCAATTTCAAAATATCTTCAAATCGTGGTTACCGTATCTGTTGATATCCTGTGGAATGGTATTAACTTTTATTGATGATAATTCCGGAAATAAATGAAATTCTCTTTTCAATAAATAATAATTGAGAACTTAATCTTTGTCCATAAATAATTGTACAATACTTTAGCAACCTATAAGAGTTGTATTTTCTCCTTGAAGCTGCGAATTGGCATCATTAAATTCCTTGAAAATTTGTTTATAAAGTCAATTTCAGAAAAGTGTTTCAGAACTGGACAAAACCCCTAGTTCCTAACGTGAAAGCTGAAACACCCACTAGTGGGTGGTAGGGACTAGATTGACTACGACTGCTGTAGAAGGAGGTGGAAATTAAAATAAACGAAGCATTTAATTGAGGATGTAGGTTGTAAGGGATATGGTGAGAAGATGAGGTTAGCACAAGATATGAAGAGTTGTGAGTTTGCATGAAATCAGTTGAGAGACTGCCAACAGCAAAAGAAAATCTGCAGGTTGTGATCATTGCTTAATTGCTGTTAAATTGTGCTGTATAACTATGTAGCTGTATATTAAATAAAAGTGCCGATTAGCAACTTCAAATAAATACAGTGAAAGAAATTATCACTCCTGCAGATTCAGGAAAAAGATTTGCTTTCCATCTAGCACTTATTGATGACCACAAAAATCAATTGTTAGTGTTAAAGTAATTTTATTGTTGCTACACCACTAGGCCATGCTGCAAAAAGGATCATTAAAAACTAATGTTTAGATTTGAATAAACTGCATATAATAATAAATTTGGAATAATTAAAATGTTCTCAGCACCCAGACAAATACATTTTTCTGAATATGGTGAACTCTTTTAGCAGCAGATAGCTGAAGGCTTAACTGGCCAGAGTCACTAGTTTCTGTATCCCTCTATCCATGTATAAAATGGCACTGTTCTAGCCAGCATACTTCAGCCTGCTACTGGGACAGAAACTGCTGTGACATGTTACACACAGTGCTAAACTTAACATAGCTATTTTTCATCATGAAGATGCAGAATCTGTGTGATGCTATTTATATCTAGGAGATAGCCACAGTTGGTCTCGTGTTTTAATTTATTACTGGAGAATATTACAGTAAATAATTTGACACTATAGCCAAGTGAGTTTCAAGAGTATTAACAAAAATTATGGAATAAAAATATTGCTGTTATATTTTTAAAGAGGAATTAAATGTTTGTTTTTGTTTCACAGGACTTGCTTATGGTGATAACATTGGCCCAGCTGACAAAAACACAACTGCTGCTGAATGAAAAGCTGACTCTGCTGACAGCCGTATGATGAAGATAGCCCACACGTGGGGGTGCAGCCACGTGCTAGCTTCCTTTCATCACTATCCTGTGTACATTTTTTGGCCTTAATAAATGTATGAGAACCAGCAATACTAGTTTTCTTTCTCTTAAAATAAGAAATGAAGAAAAATTCCTGAATTTCCAACACTGAAATACCATTATATGTAGTGTGACCATAATATTCATCTGTATGGAAGTTTTTGAATATTGTTTTACACAATATTAATAATTTTTATTATGCAGTTGTAATTTTATAAGGAAAATATTGGTTAAAAATTTGAAACATTTGTGCATACTCGGTTTTAATAATTTCACTGGAGTAATAACATATCAAGTAGTTTGTGATTTATACTTTTAAAAATTAGGCTTAATCTTTCAATACTTACTATCAGTATTCTGTTAATGGCAATTACAAAAAATAATGTTTTTTATATTGAAAAGTTAAATGTATGTGAGTTTACTTTGCAGACAAATCTGTTTACACAAAGTTTTGTAAAAGCTGAGTCAAACTCAAGTGGATGATCCCCACCCTGTTGCAATCCCCACCCTTCCCATCTGATTCATCTTTGACACAGTGAATCTTGCCTTATGTTCTCCAGTCCTGTTTAGACTGAAATACGATAGAGCATTGATTATCCAAATATTTTTTTTATTATTATTTTTTGCAAATTGTGCACTATTTTACAGAATCATCAAAAACTTTGTTTCTATTTACGGTACAGTATAGTTTACCTATGCACTTGTTTTGTTCAGGAATTCCACAACAAAGAACTAGATACAATGAGTTTAATCCTCCACCTTGCATTTCTTATTGTATTATCACTGCAGTATCCTTGTGACTGACCATACACTAACTATGATGCCGAATGTTTTTGTAACCACAATGTGAATACAATTCTTTTCAGTGTGCTGGCAGTTTCGAGTTTCCTAGAAGTTTGAAACCCACTGTGTTCGTACTGCGCCTTTGTTATTGATTTGCTGTGTCGGTGAATTCTGTTGACTTTAGTGTATTGTACCAATATTATACGTCTTTTCTTCATCTTCTAAAAAGAATCAGAAGTGTTTTCGCAACTAAACAAATGCTTTTTAATGCAAATGAGTTTTGTCTTTATATTAGACATCTTCAGAGCTGTAGGTAAACATATATAAACATGTACAATAATGTTATGAACCATGACTTACCTTTAGATGATGGATGTGTGGGGTATGAACACACAGAAAAGACAAAGAATACAAATGATAGAGAAATTTTCAGGACGAGCCCTTTGTCAACAGGAGAACATTGTGGGAGGTGGGTGATGTGGGAGACTGCTTCATATATATTATAAATTGATCAAGTTGTCCTAGACTCGTAACCACTTTTAGTTCATGAATCAAAACTTTCAAGTTTATATACATTTACTTTGGGCACTGAAGATGTATTAAACAGAGACTAAATGCATTTGCACGAAAATCATTCGTTTAGTTGCAAGACGGAAGACCAATAAAAAAAAAAGTTATCATATGAAGTATGGACCTTAGGTCAAAATCGCCAATGTGTGGAATCATAAGTGTCTCCAAAATGAAGCAGAAGAAAACAAGACTTCCTTTAAGAGGTCCCTAATATAATTTTAAAGGCAAAATAAAAACTACACAGATCGTAAATCTGATCCCCCTTTGTCCCAATTGTTGGAATTATTGACATTGTACTGTATTGTTAAGTTTTTTGTGTTTGTCATGGCATTACACCTCATCAATGTCGAGGTGGAAAGGATCGGGAAAGCATTCAGCCGGGCGTTTTGAAGGAAATATCGCGGCATCCACCTGGAGTGATTTGGGGAAACCATGGAAAACCCAAATCTGGATGCCCGGGTGGCATACTGGAATCCAGTATGCGAGGCCAGAGTGGATGATAGCTGATAGTGAGCTAACTGGTAGAATTCTGAAGGGTGTCAAAAAATAAGTGGCAGTACACGACACATCACCATCTAACTTTAAATGGATGCCACACGGTACAGTGCATTACTCGGTGATTTTTAGAACATGCTGAACCAGTGGCGTAGCTAGGTCAACAAGGGCCCCGGTGCAAAAAAATTATTTTGGGCCCTCAGGCCAGACGGGCGACCTTTTTTTGCTTTGTGTGCTGGTAGGGGCCCCCTGAACTGAGGATGGGGGCCCTTGAATTGTTCTTTGGGGGCCCCTGAGCAGTGGTTGTGGCTCCCCCTGAGCAGCGAGGGCCCTTAGTGAAGGGCTCCTGTGTTCTCAGGGGCCCCTTAGACGACGGTAGAGCTAAAAAAAAAAAAAAAAAAAGGTCGCCAGTTTGCCGTGAAGGCTCGTGGGCCCGCTAAACTGCGCTTGAGGGCCCCTAGAAGTGCGCTTAGGGGCCCCTTGAGGTATGCTTGGGGGCCCCCTGAGCGTGAGGGCCCCGGTGCACTGCACCGCCTAGCCCCATAGTAGCTACGCCCCTGTGCTGAACACATTTGTATGGGACAGGTGGAGAAATCAGCAGTGGTGGAATGTAGCCTTGAACTGGGACATAGCTATGACTTTGAATGCAGCAGGGTACTGGCGCATACCAGAAATTTCTGGGACACAATTCTCATAGAAACAGTTGGAACTGACTTAACATCCAATATTCAGTGAGGCCTACCAAAGTTCTGTTCACAATCTCTATTATGCAATAAATATATATGGCACATCTTCGCTTAGAAAACAAAACTGTTATTAATGGTGACAGTGAATTGCAGGGCGTTTCTAACGACAATCTGCAAGTAAGAGGGTTGGGAAGATGTATGGCGGGTCCTGTGAGATGCTGTGGCGAGAACTTTTCTTTTCTTGTGCCTTTGCACCTCTTCGATGTTGAGATCATTAGAGGTGGCAAGGTACAAGAAGGAATTCAGCCATGAACTTCTTAAAGGAAACCTCCTGGCATTCGCCTTGAAAGATTTCAGGAGACCATCTGGATAACTTGACGGAGATTCGAACTTGTGTCCTAGCAGGACCGCATTTAGGCTCTGTGGGCCCCTAAGCTATACATGTGGTGCGGGCCCCCCTTGTCAGCAGTTTTTGAATTCGGACCAAAAAAATTTATGGGCGACCTTTTTTTTTTAACTCTACTACTGGCCCCGGCGGGGGTCCAGGGTTGTGGTGTGGGCCCCCTCTTTGTGGTGCGGGCCCCCGTTTGTGGCGCGGGCCCCTAGGCTACAGCCTATGTACAAGGGCGTAGCCAGGATTTTGTTAGGGGGGGGGGGGGGCAGGCAAGAGAAAACTGATAATATGTATGCTAAAAAAAAACGTTTATTAATGTAATGCATATATATTCTATTAATTGAATAATTAATTAATATTATTATATTTTAATTAATTATAATTTAATTAATTAGTATATATAATTATACTAATAATAATTTTCGAGCTACTTCATCTGCAATTTTATCACAATTTTCTTGTAAAAGTTTTCTGTGTACACCAAGCATGCACAGACAGGTCAGTTGGATCTCTAGAGTATTTCCATCTTATTTAACTCTTTCATAAAGTCTAGTTCTCTAAGATTTTCTGTTGTCATACCCTTGTCCTTCCATATACCATAGTGCGACTTCATAATCAAACAATTTTAACTTGTAGCATTGGCAGAAACATCGTGATTTTTTTTTTTTTATTAATCAACCAATGACTTACTTAAACTTTAGCTGGGATGTAGCTAGGGACTGCAATCCAGCAATGCGGGATCCGGCATCATTTGGAAGTCTGGCGGATCCAGCACCCAATTAAGCGGATCCGCAATCCCTAAAATGGGGTGAAAACATGTTTCAGTCTTCGTCACCGTGTCTCCCTGTCGTCACTTTCCGTCTCGTTCTTTACCGGTTGTATCGCCCCCTTTAACTGTATCCTTCAAGTTGACATTTGACTCACGGCAACAAATGTGTGTTGTGTGCAGTACTGTAATTTGACTTATGTCGTCCTATTGCAAAACTAGCTCCCAGATCGTATACACAAAAAAGATACAACTAGAGTGGTTTCTGAGGAGTAAGTAAAAACAATACAAAAAGAAGGTTACAGCTATTGACAGATATTTCAAAATCTAGTGCATAAATGATGTGAGGAAATGTTTTTGTCATAAACTGTACTTCATTGTATTTTAGTTATTCTTTTCAAAAAGTGGATTTGTATTTCCTAATTCTGCTAATTCTATAAGATCTATGATAAGTTTTCAAATGACATAATTGTTCAGTTTGAATATTTCAAGAAACAACTGCGAATATTTTCGTCGAATGTTTGATGAGTAGACGTCCAAGGAAAAAAAAAAAAAAATCACCTATATTTAATGGCGGGACCACACGCTTGCTAAAACCTCGTCAAGCCGTCACAAATTGAAACGTGTTGATAGAGCGTTTAACTTCAGTGGGGTAGCTAGATCAACAAGGGCCCCGGTGCAAAAAAATTATTTTGGGCCCTCAGGCCAGATGGGACCTTTATTTTTGCTTTGTGTTGCTGGGGCCCCCTGAGCAGTGAGGAGGGCCCTTAGTGAGGGGCTCCCTGTGTCTCAGGGCCCCCTCAGACAACGGTAGAGCTAAAAAAGGTCGCCAATTTGCCGTTAACGGCCCCTGAGGTGTGCTTGGGGGCCCCCCTGAGAGCGTAGGGGCCCCGGTGCACTGCACCACCTAGCCCCATAGTAGCTACGCCCTTGTTTAACTTGACTTGTGTAGGCTGGCACTTGTGGCTGATCCAATCGAGTGTCTGTTTTTTGGCACAAATCAAAGAAAGTTTGCGGCAAGTGCTTGTAAAGCGCCTACTCGTTTCTGCGGACTTGATACACTTTGTGCACTGACGGCGGACAGACATGCGTTCCTGTTGTGATAGAAATGCCGCAGGAAAAATGAGTAATTGGTTCAACAACGATATTTCACATTTCTTGAATGCTAATATTCAAAATCAGCATATCTCTTCCGGCAGAAATTATCAAGATGGCTCATAAAGAAGCGTGGTCACCGAGCGTAGTGGGTGAGCAATTAACGCTCTGGCCTCGCATTCGGCAGGACGCCGGATCGAATCCTCATCCGGGCATTGAGATTTGCGGTTTCCATTGTTTCTCCAAATCACTCTAGACGAATGCCGGGATGCTTCCTTCAGAAAAGGCCAAATCCGAATTCTTTCCCATTCCTTGCCCCATGTCCTTTCCCGCCTCTAATGACCTCGTTGCTGACAAGGCGTAAAGCCATAAGCAAAATAAAAAGTCATAAAGTAGCTCATTAAAGTTATTTTCCATAAATTCTCTGCAGTCAAAAAATAATTGATATAGACATTATAATACTGTAAAAACAATAATTATTATACAATTTCAATTATAAAACAATAATTTCATATAGGCCCCTAATTATATTAAATGAAATACATACATGAAACTACATACTAAACATAGTTACATGAATGAAATTATACCTGGAACGGTTTCTATGGATTTTTAACATCCACCATCTTCTTCGCCGTCTTTCTCGTTATATTTTCATTTTCGTTTAAATTTTTATGATAAATATAGGTTAAGCAAAAATTTATATCCAACACAACGTCGACGTCCCTCACGCTTTCTTCTCCAAAACATACCAGCTCATTCGCAAGCGTGTGGCTGTCAATGTTCGGCTCCCCACAATTAACCAAGCGTTTGTAAAGGTTTGGAGTTTTCGGCAAGTGCCAAGCGTGTGGACCCGGGGTTATGTTCACCGCAAAGAAACACATTTTAATATCAGCTTGCTTAGAATACAGGGTTCGTGCACCACGGAGCATTGCATCAGTTTGGTCAAGGAACGACTGACAGGCTTTGGTGTTGCTGTTGAAACTGCTGTTATGGCAAAAGATCTAATGGAACAAGCGTCATGGAAAACGTTCTGCCTTCGTACCTGCAATTGTACTTTTCACACAGCACACAATTGGCAGTTGTCGATGTTTTATACCCCTCCCCCCCAAAAAAAAACTGAAAGAAATTGAGAGCATAGAAAAAACTTTCACTCGGACGTAGACCACAAAGACCTGGACGCCACAATTGAAGCACAAAGCGTGATCGTAGCACTGGATATTCCACATACTGAGGTGATTCCCAGATATGATGATCTCAAAAAAGTTCAGAAAGTTGTTAAGTTTTTCAAAAAGTTTTTTATTTATGACCATTTCAATCAAACCAACGAATGAGGAGGCAGAAAGGGTTTTCTTGGCTGCTGGCTATATATGAAATTCTTTGCAAATAAAGTGATAATTTCAGCGCTTATTAGATAAACAGATTATTTTTCAAACTGACGTGATTTTCTGTGATACATGTAAATTGATCTAAAACTAAATACTTACTATAATTGACTATTTACTAAATAACTAGAGTTAAATTTAAAACAAAGCGTGTAAAAGCGCAATGTATAATCCTAAAACACTACTCCAGAGAAGCTATCAAGGAATTTAAATAAGGTATGAAAATAGATTCCTTTCAAAAATCGTATAGAGATTGAGCAGGGTGATTGGGACGACGTTGTTGGACAGATACAATGCGCCGGACTTTCAAATCGGTTTCAATGGCAGCTGCAGTACTGGTAGATGAGTTTAAAATATTTTAGCTCTCCGTGTCCGCGTCGCTGCGATTATCTTTTATGACAGACATTACTCCCATGTCGATCGTCTTTGATTTTTACGCAGTGGCAACAGGTTCCAGTAATCCTGAGTATTCAATCCAACGCATATAATGAATTCTGACTTAGTAGCAGCGCACTATAACTGGTAAGCACCTTTCCTCGCCGCATCATTTTCTTCCCTAGAAACATTCGAAAGTCCTTTGACAATGTCTTCAAAATTCTTGTTAAAAATAGCAAAACACGTATATTTTTGAGACCAGTGGGTCTCGTATAAAGCTGAAATATTTGGCACGTACTTTCTCTGTAAAAAGTTTATGATGTACTCTGTGGTTCAAATTGTGTTCCATATTTCTGTAATTTGATTTAAATTATTTACAACCATGTTGTCTGTGGCTTTCAAATGAAAATACAAGGCTTTTTTATATTTCTCTTTAAAAAACTTTGAACCCCATCAATATCACCCCAATGTAGAACACACTTCACATCCTTGGCTAACACAACTATTAGGCCCATGTCCTTCGTTTTCTAAAAACCTGTCGATTTCTAATGCTATAATTTGTCATTTAAATCCATCGGTTCTACGAATCTGAGAGATTTTTGGCGATTTATTTTATCTTCGTCAGTAAAACTATTTTATGGAAAGCTGTTCTTTCCCAGCTATATCACACGACTCATCTGCCAACACAATATAAGTATAAGCCTTCTTTGCGGCCTGCACAATTTCATTTTTAACGACCAAGCCGCACAGGGCAATGATTTCGTTTTGAATCTGTGGGGAGATATACATGACATTTTTCTTAAATTTTTCAATATGCTGTTTCAAAACCAATTCTTAGTTTCAGCAGGTATTCAAGAACACCCTGATGTTGCTCTTTACTCTTCAAGGCAAGTTATTTGTACGGTGTAACACAGAAAATAATCGAAGATATTATAGATGACACGATTTATCGACTTCCTTCTGGTGAGCAGTATTCATCATTACAGCGACCGGTATTTTCTCCAAGAAGTTCTTAACATCGTTAGCCTGATTGATGATAATGTGATGAAGCATGTTTTTGCAATATTCATGGATATTTTTAAAGTGACAGAAAGTTCGAGTAACAAATTAATTAGACTATACTAGCAGAGGCAAGTAAGTCTGCAAGCAACAATGATTAAATTTTAATTTCAAATTAGTGGCTTTAGCATCTACAGAAAATTTATTTTCAGGAAGGTACCCAGCAGCTGGGCTGTAACACAGTATGTAGCAGTATAGGTACGACCACAGAATGAGAAACAACTTGACCGTTGGACCCAACTCATATCCGAGCACCTAGACAAATATACTGTAAAGTCAAGAGTAATAAATATTTTGTCACAAATTAGCTCTTACACTATCGACTTTTTCACAATCGCTTGATAGTAATAAAAATAAATAAAATACAAACGAATAGATAATTATAGTTATTAAAGAAAAGTCTTACGTTTTGTATGTACTGTATGTAAATACTATATTAAAAGCCATCGTTATCCTTACGGGAAAATACAGATTAATTATTTTTAAGAACAGATTATTAGCGCGCTCTCTGGTTATATCACAGTATAAACGATCGGATGCGTTGTGGGCGGGTCGAGTCAGCCTGCACTCTATCGGTATTTAATCGCAGTTAAGACGGGATGTTTTATGTTCGAGTTGGCTCACGCGGCACAGCGACAGTTTGTTGCCATGGATAACAAAAACGGCCGCCTTTTAATACAATTGTACGGTGCCAAAATTTTTTGTGTAATAGCAAATGTGCAGCCTAATCAGAATCAGATGGTATCACCTCCATCACTACCACAACCGTCACTTGAAACTCCAATCAACGAATCTATAGAATCGTCAAATGTCAGAATCAACATAATACCTTTTACCTAAGTAAGAAGTAAGTTCTCGTTAAGAATGGCAAAAGAAAATTGAATAGCAATAAAAAATAATATAGTATTAAACGGGTTCTATTACCTTATCTTTGACCATTCCTTCAGAGCTTCGCATAGTGCATCAGAAACATCTGAAAACTGTTCAAATAAATGATTGTTTTGAAACTCGAAAAAAGGTAATGCAGGCCAGTACACGAGTCCCCAATTATTAGAAATCTTGAAGTCACAGCGTTTATCAGTAACTGAAGTGCCTCCCGAAATTGAGTGCACTGGCTCAATTAATTATTTTAGAAACTCTACGATTGTCAATCTCGTAAAATTTGTTTATTGTATCCTCAATTGTTTCATATCTAATGTCTTCCATGAGTTTCTCGCCATACTGTATTCAATTAAAATACAATTTCCATATCCACCAAATCATTTTTCGTTTAGGTTTCTAGTATACAATGTGTCGGATCACAGTGAAAGTTGCGGCTATTCGCGCACGTGAAATGTCCACGGTGGCTTCACAAAAAGACAGTGCTTGGATAGTTTGCCGCGCAAGCCGCGCTCGTCAACAGAAATAGTTCGCACGGCAAATAACCGGTTTGGCGCGGTCGAACATCGCTCGCGCAGAAGCCGCTCATACTCGATACGCAGCTTAGGGACCGTCCATAAACCACGTAGCTCCATTTTGGCCTCCTGGGAACCCCCCTCCCCCCACGTAGCCCAACGTAGCTTTTGTCTCTCCCCCCCCCCCCCCGTAGCTTTTTCTCATAATGATTCCTGAAGTCATTTTTGTACTGTTTTTTCTTGTCAGGCTATCATAAATTACAAGCGGGGATAATAAAATGACGGAAATAATTATTCACATGCTTCTGTATGTTCTGTATCTTAATATGAAAGAAAAGCTACGTGGCCTGGCTCGGAAATCCCCCCCCTTTTAAGTAGCCCAGCGTAGCTTTCCAGACAACCCCTCGCCCTCTAGACCGAGCCACGTAGTTTATGCACAATCCCTTAAGGCCGGTTCACACTGTGCGGTTTTCACCGCAGTGGAAACATAACCGTCGCCGCCTACAGAATTTGAGGTGTTCACATATTCGGAGGTAGAACTGTTGCTGCTATTACAGCGGTAAAATTTTCGCTGCTATGACGAGCTGGTAAAAGATGACGTGGTCGGACGTCAGTACCTTTCTTTGATGACCTGAGTTTCACTTTGTGAAATTAGAAGTTAATTAAATTAATTTGGTGTTTATTACTTCCTAGTTAAGTTTTAAAATTGTTATTTTGAAGGTTCCATAGCCATAGAATAGGAAAAGAAAAAGCCAAAGGAAAACAGAATATTTGAGGAACGACGACACTAAGTTTTTCAATTATTTTGGGATGTTTATTTCGACAGTTGCTTGCGAAACTTAAGTACGGCATTCAAAGGAGGAATACCCAGTTGATGAATTGTATTTAACGTGTGGAAATGCTGGCAATCGCCTTGAAGTAAGCAGATTTCTCAGGGGCCTACTATAAATAAACATTTAATTTCATATAATTCCAATCCGCTATATTTATTTTATCTTAATTAGGGTGAAACTTCTTTAGGTGAATATGAATAAATGTACAAGAAAAGTTTGAAAAATACACTATGCTATATAATGGCTAAGACTTATATTTATTTGTAACTAATACATATACTTCACTGTGTAATGAACTATCAGTGTTGAGTTTATATTGCTTTTATACTTACAAGCACAATCGACTAGTTAAACTTTTGTGATTAGATTGTAATCTGTTAAGTTTTTTAATAACTATTACTTTACAAAGAAAAATCGAAAGTAAATGGCAAAGATGATGCCGAAGTTACTGAACACCTTGTCTCACTGTATTCGTCACTGCTGTGTTAGAAGAAAAAATGTCGATCCACAGAATTTCGAATGTTGAAAGTTTTCCTTCGCAAATGTCTAAGATATAAGGCCACAGTTATATAGTATTAAACATCAAAATCTTTCTATAAAATGTGATTCAACATTTTTCAACTTCTAGTTGAAGCTTCAAAAATTTATGTAAATACGTGATCAAACGTTTACTATCCAAAGGCATTTTTCCTCATTTTTCATTTCGTCAAAATCATTCCTAATTTCAAGCCACACTTCTTTCCAAGCGTTCCTGGTAGCGTTCCGATCTTTAAAAGAATCTATAGTTGTGTCTCTTAAAACTGCTAACGAAATGAGATCAGTATCCATCATCACTTAACTTACATTACGATTTTTAAATTTTAAAAAATGTTAACTTTAACAGACTGAAAGTGCACAAGCGGTTAAAAAATCGCCGAGTGTGCAAGCGCCTATTTGACCACAAGGGCCACTGTCTGGATTGGGGCGGCCAAATTACCGTCGAATGTAGTGGCAGCGCACGGCTGCATACCTGCCGTCGACGGCTGCTTTGCCGTGGGTGTAAGCCCAGCGTGTTAGCTCCCATTTGATCCCTCGCGCCACTACTGGAACGACGGCAACGGAAAACTTTCCGTCGCGGCCGAAACCGCCCAGTGTGTAACCGACCTAAGAATCGTCAGCAGCGCCGTACATGGCCCGTTGTGCTGCCCCGCCCTCGCTACCGTCTGTTTTCCCGCAAATAGCGGTAGAAAGCAGGTTTAAATCGAACGAACCGAATTAATTTTTGAAAGTTACTTAACATTGTTTATTCATCGGTTCGGCAGAACTCTGATCGAGCGCAAACCCGCGTCCAGCTAGGGGGGGGCAGCTGCCCCCCCCTGCCCGTACCTGGCTACGCCCTTGGCTTCGGCCTCGCTGGCCTGCCTGGCAATCCCGATTTCGGTTCTCATAGTTTCCCGCAATGACTCCTGGCGAATGCCGGGATGTTCCTTCAAAATATCATATCCGAATCCCTTCCCGTTCCTTGCAGTCAGTCCTTTCTCTTCTGCAATGACCTTGATATAAGCAAAAATATAAAAAGGGATGAAACTTTATGAAAAAGTTGCAAGCAATTTTTTTCTCTCATTATAACTGACAATTCAAAATATTTTATATCCTGTACTACATAAGTCGACAGTGAGCTACGTATCATTCGTGTCTGCTGCGAATGACAAGACAGGATATTATTATTGTGCTGGCAGTGAAACAGTAATGAGAATGTTTGAATGCATGAACACAAACTTTCCCGGTGCATGATTGCAATTAAGTCATCGCGGGTGTACTGCTGGATTGTGTTGTAAATGCATAATCTGCGATGACTTCATTACAGTGTTTTGAATAATTTACGTGATTTACGCCTACACAATTCTGTAACCTCCTATCATTCTTCTATAGCATTGAAGAATTTCTCCAGAATTTGATTCCATAACACACCAATGATTCAAAATATACTAGCTTTTTATTTGTTCTTTACAACGGCCATTCCACTCATTATTACTTATAGGATTTTAAAGACGTTAATTCTGTTGTCGACAGTTCAGACTATTACGCATATACGCAACCAGGAACTTCGTCTATTGGTGTGTGTCAGTTGCTTATTCCTCATACACTACACAATATCTAAACTTCCTTTATTTTTGGTCGCCAGAAAAGCATCATGTTTCCAATAACACTTAAGCTCGTTGTTATATATAGAAAATACAGTTGGTAGAAGGTCTCAAAATAGTGCAACTATATTTATTTGTGGAAATTATTGCAAAACACAACCTGTAATTGATATGACAAAGGAGTGAACAAGTCGTATACCGATAATAAAACGTTTACTGGATAATGTTAGATGAATTAGGAGTAGTGCACGGAAGGTAGGAGATGAACACAACTACAGGCTCGTACTTGATTTCAGGCATAACGAAATGGGGAAATTTTTTATCTATAAAGGACATAAGAACTTAGCAAAAATGTTAAAAGAATTTAAAATTAAAATTCCGAAGGTCAAAGCTAGTTTAGTAACATTACACTTCAGGAATTCAAGATTAAAGAAAAAGTTATGAAATGGGAAAGTACGTGTGTTGCGAAATTGCCGCCTAGTCATATTATCCACTGCAGTTAAATTAATAAAAAAAAAAAAAAAAATAAGGATCACTGAAGGTAAAATTTTTCAGTATGGGTGATTATGTTTTACAGTACTTTATTGTCATTGAATAAATAAACCTGTAATAATGTTTTGTCCATCAACCCAAAAAGTAACCTGTACTTTGACGCGTATGCTTCGCTCTATATTTCACCATTTACACATGGTTCACTTGTGTTCCTAGCTCCATGATGTTTCTGAGCGAGAAAGTATAATAAACTCCAAGGTTTTACATAGCTTACACGTAACTCTTACGATTTTGTTTATTATTTGCCGTTAACAACACTTTTCATATATAAGCAAAATGCACCCAGCCTATATATCAATTATATACGAAATGAAACTGAAACTTACTAAGTAGTTAATCATTGAACAGTCTATTTTCGAGTTTATATTTGTTTTATGCCATCAGTCGTTATCGCAGTCAAACGTCAAACTCTAAAAGCTGAGACTCTCTCTTGAGCAGCGCGCGGAGGCTTCTACGCCGCATGAACAGTCCCACACGTGTGAACCGGTAGAGAGCTCCGAGATGCTGGTGTAGCTATATTTTAATTTAAACAATTAACAGCAGAGGTTGCCATGAAACTATGACCGATAAGTTGGCATTCATTGTGAGTCTATAAATTGGTAGCACGTTTGTTGTCCGACGACCAGAAAGAAAAATACATGTCAGCATCAGACAATAGCTGTCTGATTATGCTAATACGAGCGAAATCTTCACGGAGATTATAACAACCGGAGAAAAACTTACGTTTTTTTTTAAATCGATGTTAATTGTATGCTTCAATTATCACCCTTCATTTTTATGGCTTTACGCCTTGTCGACGTTGCGGCCATTAGAGTCGAAAAAGGGAGGCAAAGAACGGGAAGGAAGATTGGTTTTGGGGAAATTATGGAAAACCAATATTTGGATGACCGGTTGAAGATTCGAACCTACTTCCTCCCAAATATGAGGCCAGAGCGTTAGCGTTCCCCCATCACGCTCCGTATGAATTAGTGCCACAACAGTTCTTCCCAGGAGTTTTAAATTGTTTTA
The DNA here is from genome assembly GCA_031002005.1 of Vandiemenella viatica. Taxonomy (NCBI): domain Eukaryota; kingdom Metazoa; phylum Arthropoda; class Insecta; order Orthoptera; family Morabidae; genus Vandiemenella; species Vandiemenella viatica. The sequence continues at coordinate 363,411,517 of JARYHS010008074.1, read as the reverse complement.
CAGAAAATCCCAGCTGTGGAAACAGAGAGCTAGGTGCCGCATCACGACAGCGCACCAAGTCACTCGTCTCTACGTGTTAGCCAACGATTGATTACTAACAAAACAACTGTCCTTACCCATTCTCCCAATCCCCATACCTGCAGATCACGATACCGCGGTGATTCTGGTGTCCGGAATTCACAGCTAGGAACGGAAGCACTTTGTTACGTATTAACATCACATCAACTCCTTGAGGTGTAGAAGTTGTTGAGTCTACTCACAATCACACCTATAGCACTTAGCGCTTAGTTAGTGGTGATTACTCCCTGACTGGGAGATCCCAATGAAATATTCATTACTGATTGGCACCCATTTAGTTCAGGAGTCGGATGACTTCCTTCGTGAGATTAAAGTGCTGCACCACTGTTGCCTTTGTTAGGTGCTGATATCTGTTACCGAGTGGATCTCTTAAGCTAATAACAAGTTGGTGCACAAATTAAATTGCAGGAAGTCCGTACGATCTGCTTTTCCACCACATTACATCTCTAACAGTTAAGAAATTTATGAGAAAACTGCACGTCTATACTAAAATTATAAATCCGTCTCTTTGTCTGTTTGTTACGTTTTCTCGACTAAATGATAAAACCGATCTTGATCAAATTTGACAAGGATGTACTGCGGATCATTAGGAAGAACCCGGGATAGTTTTTACGGATAAAAAACATATTTTAACATGAAATTTTAAAAACTAACCGAACGGTGACAGACAGGTGAACAGCGTATGTAAGTCTCTGAAATTTGATATCAGTCACTCAGGCTTTGTTTCTGTCGTAGTCAGTTTGTGTCTGATCTATTCAAGTACCAACACAACTTATTATATAGTATCAGCGTGGATTTTTGTTGAACCAGACTATTATTTTGTTTTTATCTGTAGCCAACTTACCGGTTTTCAATCTCCGAAGGTTATATATCTTAGTAAAGTACAGAAAAACCAAAAAAAGTTGTGTAAAAAGTGGTACTGAAATATGGTGTACCCAGAAAGTGACATAATTTTAAACCACAAACAAAAATTTGCTGTATTAACTGTGGTAGGAGGTGACCCACATTTAACCTCCCATCCCCTCTTAGTTTTTTTGTTATTTTTAAATTTATTGCAAATTGGTTCTCTTGATAAGACAGGTTCACTGGTAGAATGGTATGGTGATGGCTTTCCCGTCATATTATCCAAACTACTTTTTGGGACACCTTTTACTTAACTTATATCTCTCTACAGCCAATTCTAGTAATAAAATTCTAAGTCCGCGCGTAGAAGTTGCGGGTAAAGGCCATTAATGAATAATCTGAAGTGAAGGGATGTAAGCAATTAATAGTGGTAATGTGACGCAGTTGTGGCGGTGAAAGCAGTGGCGGCTGCTACACGGTTTGTGACGACCGTCCTCGATACACAGTGGACAGGTGTGCGGGCGGCCAGCGTGCGCGGCGGGTTGTGTGTGCGCAGGCGGTCGTGACACGGGGACTCGCGGCGCGGGATTTGCTTTGCCTCCGATTCCGCAAACAACCTCTCAAACACTCGACTGACAACCAGCTCCACGCAGAATACCGTGACATTGACCAAGGACGAGGCGCCATGGAGGGGACGCTCGCTACTTTACCAGAAGCACAGAACAACGGACACAAATGGAAAACTGTTTCCATACACAGTAGTAATTATAATAACTTAACGAACTGTCGGTTCACAATTGCTAGATGTGGTTAGAGGGCCAAACCACCCAAAACACTCCGTACCTATGTTTAATGTGGAGTCCAATATCGCAACAACAACAAAATATCCATTAGTTTACGATGGGCGTATTAATGCAAGAAATCAGCAGGGGCAGTTCGCAACTGGCTAAATTTACCATGATCTACATTGAAACGGGGACAGTTCGCAGTTTTGCCCCGTAGACGGTTATAATTGTTAATGCTCCAGCATGATGAGGAATAAGTGCTAACGAAGACACTCACTCCATGACGCCCTAGCAATGGCTAATGGCTCACTAGGTATTCAAGCTGAATGGCGTGTCTCATTCTTGGGTCACTTTGTGTCTGATTCGTGAGGAATCCTTAACAGTTTGATTCTCATGGAAAACTCTTTATGGCTGTCTAAACCCCTCCTTTAAAACATATCTAACGGTACTTAAATTTGTAGTAGTCTTCCGCGCTCATTGTTGATGTTTTCTTGGTTATCCGGATGGAGACTGAAGAAAGCAACAATGCTGAAATGTCAGGTTTTAATAAATCAATCCTTATTAAAATAATATTTAGAATTCAAAGTCGACATAGCGCAGCCAATGTAATGCTTCACTTGAAATGTCTATGAAGTCTTTCGGTGATCCTCTAAAGGCTCGAAGTGGGCAATCAAAGGTCACGTGACGGATGGTTTGTTCCTCCTTACCACAGTCATAACTTGGTGAATCTCTCATTCCCCACGTGTGAAGAAGTGAAGCAGATCTGCTGTGGTCAGATCTAATTGTAGAATACACCCCGGGAAACGTGCATGCACGTCCAAGGCTGCCCAACCAATTTTGGAGATGGGCTACAATTTCGATTCTAAGTTAGTCTGCGAGTCACGATTTCAATTCTGTGTTAGTCTGCAGGCCACATAATACTCGTCTATAATTACAATAAATATTTAAATAGAACAAAGATATAAATAACACATTTTAATTACAATCAAAAAGTAAAAACTTTCAATGAGACCTCTGCAGAGGTTTTTTTTAATTATTATCAAAAAGTAAAAAATATCAGTGAGAGCTTTGCGGAGTTTTCAGAGCTAGCATATTTTAGACGGTTGCTCTTGGCGGACAAATTCAAATGAGTTAGAATTAAAATTTTACTATTATAGTACATGTGTATTAGTTACGAATCCATTGATATATGAGGAACACCAAAACAAATGTTCTAAAAAGTCTTATTGTCGCAATACTATATACTAGGCGCCCCATACCCCCTGGCGTTTATTATCAGGTACAAAAGACATTCTCTGAGGAAACATATAGCGTCGTTATAAAGACCAAATTATCACAAGCATACAACTAGCTTCCTCTGCGACTGGGCCGCTTCTTACTACATGTGTAATTGACAAAGTTTTCGTTCATAAGTTTGTATTTGTATTCTCCTACACTACTCTCAGTACACTGCGATCGATAATTTGTGGCTATGTGTAATCTCCTCTGAAGTAAAAGCTGCAGCGAAGCAGAACTCAACTGCACCGTAACTTACACTCTGAGTGCTCTCCGTTGCTTTCACCGCTACCAGACATTCAGTGGTAAATATTTGTTACTTTGTTAGGAGCAAAAACACTAAATCAAGAAAAGAAAACCCGCCGAAGAGAAGCCTAGCACTATCTATGTAGTGAATGTAACAGTACCAAGTTTTCCATTAGTTAGTATCAATGTTATTTTGGCCCATACACTTTCCCTTCTCCCTTTCCCTACAATGGAACGATTCAGATAATTACAACTAAACCAGTTTCATCATGCGTTCAAATACAGATCCGTTCAATAGAACATCAGAAAACAATAACGATGGTGGCTTGTATGTATATTTCAACACAATCATGAAAATTCAGCTCTGAACTCCAAACAGACATACTCTGAAATCAAACAGACATATTTCAGTTATAGAAAAATACAAATATCACTGCCACGAGCTATACATGTCGAAAACAGAAGGACAATTGTGTTTCTTATTTAATTCATGAGAATATTTTCAAGGTGTAAAGATGCAGAAAAGAAATGCAGATATAAAATGATCATGCAAAATGTGAAAAAGTCTGCAACTGGGAAGTAAATAATGTAACAGCTGCTTAAATAGACCAAGCAATCAGAAGTAGATTAGGTTTCTACTGTCATTAAAAATAATTACAGTAGTAACAGGCAACTTCAATCCATTATTAATATAACATAAAATTTGGGCTTATGAAAAATGTTTTCTCGCGATTTTTTCCTAAATTTATCATACCCAATATGCTATATCACATTTATGTCATCTGTTACTCAGTTTAGTATTCTTGTTGTTCCTTTACATAACATTAATAACTTCTTCTTCAAATTTCAGTATACTGCAAATATTAGTGATAGAATTTCAATTTTAGAGGTTTTCTAACAGTTTTATTGACCTTTCTCTAAATTCTATAGTAAGTTTACTCCTGTTTATTCCTGTGTAATTATGTCAGTTTCGTGTTTTCTTTAATCTAGCAAAAGGAATGTGTATATTGTTTCCTTTGCTAGATGATGCCCTTCCTCCTTTCCATATAGTTAGCCACATTTTATTTAATGCCTATTACAGTTACATCTCTACCTATTTAATAGCTAACATTTTTCTTTAAGGAGTCATTTCTAACCACAGTTCTAGAAAAGAGAGGACTATATAATTTATACCTACCTGAAAGTTTTTTACACATCTGATTTTTTTTTAATTTACTATGTAGAAGTATCCTGCGTCCCAGTGCCATTTACCGGAAAGTATCTTTCTATACACCAAATGTCAACTGAAAAGAAAGTCAGATAACATCTGTTGTTCCCTAACACATTTATTTATTTTTTGTAATAAGTATGACACTCTTGATAGTTTTTTACATAGATATTGTCTGTTACCGTTCCAGTTTAATTTTGAGTCTAAATAACTCTCTAGAAATTTCATTGATTACTGTTTTCCTCGATAAATATATTATTTGGTAAAAATAAATTTCTGATTTGCTATTACCCTTCAAACATACCAAGGGATTCTGAAATATTTCTGTCTCCTGATTTGGTGCGTTATCCACCATATATTTATGCGTCTGCATAGAGCAGCGATTTGCTATTCATAAGAATACATATGATACAAAGAAATGAAACAAGTATCGAACCTCGGAAAAACTTCGGCTTTTATGTGGAGTAAATCTGAGCATTCCTTGCCATATGGGTTCTGTTTGAAATATATGATTCAGTTAATGACAATGGCATATGTCAAATCCTTTACTAAGATCTAAAAGTATGGCGCTTGGAATTAATGAGTTTTTCATAATTTCTGTTATATTAGACTCAAGAGCTTTAATGGTTGATTTTTCGGTCTTTAGCTCATATTAAAAGTATTCATTGCGTCATTGTTTGAAGATTGTATTTTCGTGTAAACTTCATTATTATTTTTAAAATTGGTTCCAGTAGCGAACGGCAACTGGAGTTCATTTTAAACACTATCTAGAGCATCTCACCCACATTATTTACCATCAAAATAGTTAGGGTATACGTAGGAAACTACTTTTCAGCTGTTGGTATGTCGAAAAGGAAAAAACTTTTCTTTTGAAGTGAAACTTCTTTGCGCACGAAAGGGAAAAATTTGTTAGCGTTAAGCACTTCGCATTGCGCATCAAGTGCGCATGTACCGCAAATTAACAGTGATGCATGCTGCCAGACTAGTGTTCTCTGTCACTCTGTCACTCTGTCACTCATGTTAAACAGTGGATCATAATAAATGTGAAAAATATGTTTCTTTCTTCAGTTACCATAAGCCTTTGGTTAGAAAGTGTATGGTACGAATTCATCAAAAACAACAAAGTAGGATAATAATAATAAATAGTAACATAAATTTATATTAATAATAAAAACCACCATTAAAATATTACCTTTCAATATCTGTATAATAAAATTTTTATTTGGAACAAATAAAAAATTTATTTTACTGATTTCTCTCGCGTCTTATTGATTGTGAGAATGGTTATCAGATAATTTTGTCAAAGTTGTTCTACGACATAAAAGCTCTAAACACAAAATGCAGATCAAGGCTCGATGCAGTGCTCTATAATATAGCGAAGTGCACTTTAAATTTTTTATAGTTTTCATTTGCTTACTAGAATAAATTGGACAAGGTTCCTATTTACTGTATAAATTCAATAAACATAGTATCTTTCGTCCACTCGAGTGTGAAAGAAACATCAAAATGATTAAAAAAACACACACAGAAAATAGTGCCCTGGAAAAATACAGAAAAAAAGAGTGTACGACCCATACAAGTTTCACTTCTTGCGCGTGTTGCACTGTTACACGCAATTTATTTTTATTGTTTTCTGCAGTATTTTACCAGTCGTAATTGTTACTGATACGATGTAATTTGTTGCTGAAACTATTTCACGGCACGTTGTAGTAGCACAGACGCAGATGCGTTGACCTGTCTGGCTTGCGCGTGTCAGTTCCATATCGTCTGAGCGCACAATGAATGAGATTGAGTAACAAGTGCGGCGACAAGTCGGCGAGCGGGCAGGTTGCGTGTTCGGCGGGAGTAATTACAAGGGCCGGGCTCTCAGTTGTCAGCCCCGAGATGCGTATCTGAGAGCCCACATAAATCTGTCGCAGCCATTACTCTCAGCTCGCAAATCATGCGAATATGATATATTGGTGGACGCACCGCTGAGCTTTTAGTGGACGTGTATATATATAAGGAAACATGAGCCAAACTCGTGTGCCCAGTGCGTCACTCGAACCGCGTTTCAAGTTCTCAGGCGATAGGTCGCAAATGCAAGGCGTTTGCCTTGATCCCGTTGGAAGAATGGAACACGAAAGACAAAGTCTCCCGACGTAGCCTTCACAGGCGATGAAACACAGAACGTGTGGACATCTGAATAGGAAGATAGTATCTTGTACTCTTTTTTTGCCACACAGAGAGTGAAATTTGGTGATATACGCGTAGCCATATATTTGGAGTGAGAGACTCGGCGTGGGTCGTGTTGGGTGGGTCTGTTTCGCGTGAGAATATGTGATCGAGGAAACCGCACAAGGTCACCTCGACACTTGACCCTGTGCGGAAACAACAGTTTCCCTGAGAGCCATCGCCCTTAACTTGTATTCACTGCATATCTCATTCACAAATGGGATTCAGCTGGCTTCTTTTTCGTCCACAGGCTTAATGCATTCCGGCACGATACGTCATCTGCTGTGTGCAATGTAATCATTCCATTTACTTTTAACGTTTTGACTTACAGTCCGGGGCAGGAACGTGTCAGTAAATGTTGGAGACCTGGTAAATTGATTAACTGTCTCTAAATTCACTCTTAAATTTGTTCTTTTTTTCATAAAACAAAAATGTTGCGCTTGGTTCTGCTGCAACTATTCGACCTACTCTTTGTGTAACTAATTTTTGCTGCCTTTCTACTTCACTAGTTGGATCCCACGTGATGTAAAGTATCTTTATTCCAAAACTAATCAACATAGCTCATTGAAAAATAATTCTTGTAATAAAACTACTCGTGCCGGACCAAAACAGATGATCGGCTGGCGTTAAGTTCATTTCAGAATCAGTTGGGACCTTGTGACTTCTCTGATACAGTCGAAGTCACAAGGTCTCAGCTGCATCCAAGTAGTGTAATTGCGTACAATACCGGAAGCAGCCTGCAGACTGAGAACACAAGTGACCAACAACCCCACATCCAAACAGAATATGAATGTAAGTTAAGTTTGCAATATGATTCCTAGTTGTTTTATTTCATGTTAAATAAACCTTATATACGAACCGATAGTATATAAATGTAAGTCACATTATGATTCCCATATATAACATTAATTTTTTTGCATATAAACAAAAGTTTAAAAACCAGTGCCACATTACAGAATAATAGTGTACGCTGAAGATACCTTGACGAAAGTCGCAACGCGTCTGAGAATAAATAAAATCCAACGTCAGTTGCAATGGTGTACTTATTAAATTGTAATTATCATTTGCACTAATTAATAAGTCTGCGAAAAAATTGACAGTAATGATGGATCTCAGCTCTTGAAGCAAACTACACTACTCTGCATGTGCGGAAAGTTTAGTTCGTGGTGATAAATGTAATTGGATTGATCAAGTTGAACAAAAAATATTAAGCTTCACTTTTAGGGTTCGGTTTAAACTGCTTCCTTAAACCTTTCTCACAAACAAGTTTTATAAAAAAATGTAGAAATGCCTACTAAATAAAGCAAGTAGCTCTACTATCATTCTTCTCAACGTTACACTCAACTTAAGACGCCTGTAAGATTAACATTTCACTGACTTCGAGAAACATGTCATTCGCTGTGGAAACTTCGAGGAGATAATCACTTGGAGAAACGCATTCACAGCATGAGTTAATGTTCTAAATGTGAGTGTTATTACTTTCCTTCAAATACGACACAGTGTAGGCAGTAAGTACAATATTCATGGAGAATCTCAAGACTTAAAATTCATTTATGGCTGAGAGAATTTTGCGTTATAACTATAACATGCTGGGAAATCATCTGCAAGAAGTAACAGATGATTTATAGAAAACGTTTACAGCTTTATTCATTGCGAAGACTTAAAATACAATAAATGTGTCTTGTCACCTGTTGAAGACATACGGGGGTTCATAGGAAAAGGAAAATATGAGACTCACAACAATAAAAACATAAATTTAAGTGTAAAGGTGATTATGTTGTATTACTTTTAAGCTCGTTTGATTCTTTTAATGACTTAGTAGCATCGTATTTGTCAGTGTCACGACAAATATTGGTTTTATTTTTTTTATTTTGGGCATTAGTCTATTCATCATTGGAGCCGGGAGATGATAGCAAAGATTAGGAATAAATTCGGCTATACCTTTTATAGGAATCATTCCAGCTTATCCGCCTGGAGTGATTTCGGGAAACAATGTAAAATCCAAATTTGGACGACCGAACGGTGATTCGAATCCACTTCGTCCGGAATGCAAAGCCCGAGCGTTGCCAGGCTTGGTTCAAAAATAAAATGGAATATGAAATGCTGTAAAGGAAATGTTGGAGCTCAACATTCCCTTTGAAAACAATTACGAGTTCACTGATAAGATTTAGGTAAATACTGTAAGAGCCTACAGATTGTGAATTTGTGTTAGTGCACACTGTAATCAAGAGGACAGCAACTTCTAGAATAAGTAGTTTCCTACGCTTCAAAGCTCGAACTGATACCATATAGGATTTTTTAGTTGGCTGGCACAGTATCAGCTCGTAACAGTTACTGAGCCATCGATCTCGGGAAAGCACTAATGTTTCAGAATATTTGCTATAATTCCATCAATACTCTTTAAAATTTCAAAGATCTCAAAATTGTACCGCAATTTTTCAAATATTGGTGTGTGAAACTGGGATAATAGTGATCAAATATGAGTCATTGATTATTGAGTTATTAGAGCCGAACTCCTCTTAATTTTTACAAGAGAAAGGACAGCATTTCAACTTTGGGATCCGGCAAGAAAGCAACCACGCTGATTAATTTCGGAAGCTGTACCCAGCAGTTGGATAACTGCATTCCACGTAGCGTGTGTTACTGTATTGGCTGCTGCCGAGTGAGTGCTGAACTACAGGTCTCTACGCCGTCTCGTTCGGTCTGCTACCCAATGAATGTGCCGGTATTCGCGATGCGCTGCCGTGTAAACGGAACTCGACTATAAATGGCCTTTCTCCCTGTTCACCAATTTGTTTGCTGAAACCAGAAAATTAATAAGGGGGAGACACACAGACATCGATTTTAGAAAGCAGCATCAATGGAGGAGAGGAAGACTGGAACCTTTCCAGGTGCTTCTAAAGTTAGACTCAACGCATACACCGAGACTTAAAATGTATTTTGATTTCTCTGTGATGAAGAGAATACTCGGTATGAAGGAAGCATTCATTAATAAATACGCTGTGCCCGATGATAAAAGGAAAAGTGTGACCGTCAACATATTAAACCCTACCTTTACAGAAGTAATACCTGCGATACGTGTCCATTGTTTTGTACTCTAATGTATTATTCTTATCAGTAGTCAGAAGGATTAAAATAAATGTTCTTCGGAACTAATGGAAAAGATATGATATAATTACTTTTATATTGCGGTGAAATTTGATCGTTTACATTAGTTTTACTCAGATGGTGAATGTATGAGATGTAACTCATATTATATTTCTCTTAGAGTAGATATGCAGATTAGTTCAATTACTAGAAGATTTCTATCTTATGAACAGTGCATTCGATAGCATTTACGTGATAACTAGTCAAATACATCTTCCACCGACTATATAGTATCCATATTAATAATATAAACAATATATTTCATACAGTTATGGTAATAGCGTATAGAAATATATATATATATCTTATCCTCCGGACAGGTAATTAATATAATAAATTCGTACAACCTCATGACAGAGTTTTGATTTGCCACACATTCCGCCTACTGTCGTGGGTGAATGTTCGGTTCAACGTACAATTCCAATCACGGAGGGTCCCAGTGCACTCAAATAAACAAAGAAAAGTTGGTCAAAAAAACTCGGGGCCCTGCATTTTGAAGTCGTGAGCCTCATCTACGGAGCTACCTGACCGCTGATAGGATGTAATGAAACCATAGCCACGTAACAGGCTTAAATACATTGCGTCGCACATTTTTCTGTGAATAGCAGAGCATAACTGCAAATGGTCAGTGTATTCTACCTACAAAGGGTTATTATCGTAAGGGATTTACGACTCGTCAACGCGGAGGTCATTAGATCCTGCAGATGATTGCGGAAAAGGTACAGGAATGAAGGCGAGTTTATTAGAAGCGAGAAAGGACTGGGGCAAGGAACGGGAAGGAATACGGCCATGTCATTTTAAAAGAACTATCACGGAATTCACCTGAAGTGATTTGGGAAAATCGTGGAGAATCCAAATCTGGTTAGCCGGACGGCGATTCTAATCTGCATCCTCCCAAATGAGAGGCCAGAGCTTTACCGCTTACACACCACGCTCGGAGGATGATTTTTAGCCATGGTCTTTTATGCAAACATCGCAGCCTCTTCCTTCTACGATTACATGAAGTATGCAAAACCGAAATCGTATAGGCAGACTAGGAATCGAATTTGCGTCCTCCAGAACGACGAGCTCGAACATTAATTGGTCACCCATCAGAGAGGGTCACACAGGCAAGAATACGCTTTAATGTTTAAATTGTTTCATTAAACGCCTAAAAGAATTTTGTTCACTATCTCAACAACATCCGGAAGTGCACGTCTCTGACACACGCCACGACTTGAAGCTGCCATTGGCGCCATCTGTTATCTGTTTCAAGCACCACGAGTTGGCGTACCTTTCGTAACAATAACTCTGCGATTATCATTAGACTAATGTTGTACTTAAATCTAAATTCCTCAGCAGAATTGTGTTTCCCTCTTCTACTATTAAGCAGCAGCAAACTGAAGAAAACAAAAATATTGTAAAGTAAATCATTAAATCCTTAACGCAGAGACACAATTTTCTAGAAACCTCTAACTTATCTCGTAACCATTAAAGCAAAAGTCAGTATCGGAGGATTCACAGAAATGGAGTCAACAAATAAAGAAAAATACATGACTTACAATGCAGAATGCAACAGTAGACTGTTATCTACATCGTAAAGTTTCGAAGAAAATGCTACTCAAATCCTGTCTGTATAGTATCACTTTAAGGTACTGTACAACATTTGCCTTAATGCTGGTATTTGTCTTTTCCTTACAACTTAGAAAACTGCATAAGGCAGCTGACAGTTACGAACGTTAAAGTAAAAAAAATCTCTGACTAAATAAGAGCGAGCATCAACGTCCATTCTGATGGGAGAAATGTTGGGTAAAGCAAGTAAAATATATTGTCTACGAGGAAAAATTGTCTAAGTCTACGGCATACTGGATATGGCGCTTCTGCTGTTATTGAAAAGTAACGTACTGCTTACTTGCATGTCGAATTCCAGATTGCGCTTTGTTTTGGAAAGTTTTCGTTTTCATTCACGTGCATTTTGTTGTCTGAGGGCATACATCCGCAAGACATTTTAAGAAATCTATGTACGTATCAGTGTGTTAAGTTCTGCTGGGTTATTCCTTTTAGACAATTATGAACTGCATTTCGAACACAACAAAGATCCTAGAAAAGCTAAAGACGTAAAACTTGCAACTGCATCATTACCCATGGACCAGGACAGTGGCGGATCCAGGGGATCCCCCAAAAGCACCAAGGTCTACTGTTTTTATAACGGCGGCATTATGGAATAATATGAGATTTCTCTCTTCGCCCGAGTCAAGCCCCCCCCCCCCCCCAAACCAAAATCGTGGATCCGCCACTGGACCAGGATAACTACGTGAGTGAGTCAAATGAAAACCTTAAATTTGTAATAAAAAAATCGAAATTTCGCGCCGTTATCCTGTAAGTTGGTAAGCGTACTACAAGCAGCCAGCGTGCAGAATGGCCTGTAGGTAGCAGCATTGTGCAGATGCACAAATACCGTCGCAGTATCAGTATAAAGATGGCTGCCCCACTTGAGACTTGCAGCAGGGAAGAACAGCGTTCTGTTATTCGGTTTTTGAGTAGTGAAGGTGTTAAACCTGTTGAAATTCATCGAAGAATGAAGGTTCAGTACGGTGATGCATGTTTGTCACAGCAGCAAGTCTACGAATGGAGTAGGAAGTTCGCAAATTTTGTGACTTAAGTGGAGGATGCTCCTCATCCAAGTCAGGCACAACGAGTTGTGACTCCACAGAACATTGCAGCAGTTCAAGCCATAGTGATGGAAAACCGCCGAGTGACACTGAATGACATTGCAGCATGTTTAAAGATTAGTCATGGTTCAGCACACCACATTTTGCATGATGTACTCCAGTTTCACGAAGTGTCTGCAAGATGGGTGCCACGGCAGCTGACTCCTGAAATGAGAGAACGACGTGTTGATGCTTGTGAAGAACTTCTTCGGCGCTTTGAACGAGAAGGTGATGGCTTCCTTGCAAGAATCGTTACTGGGGACGAAACCTGGGTTCACTTCCACCAACCGTAAACGAAGAGAGCGAGCAAGGAATGGCGCCATTCCTCATCACCAAAACCAAAAAAGTTTCGAACAGAACCATCAGCAGGGAAGGTTATGCTGACTCTCTTTTGGGACGAAAAAGGAGTCATTTTGGAGCATTACATGTCTAGAGGGACCACTGTCACCAGTGCATCATACACAGATCTCCTAAAAAATCATCTTCGGCCTGCAATCAAATCAAAGCGACGTGGATTGCTGTCATCAGGTGTCCTTTTGCAACATGACAATGCAAGGCCCCACACTGCCCCTACAACAGTTGCAACAATCACAGACATGCATTTTGAGTGTCTTCCTCATCCACCATACTCACCAGGCCTTGCCCCAAGTGATTTCCAAATATTTGGACCATTTAAAGAAGCAATGGGAGGAAAGAAGTTCCGTTCTGATGAAAAGGTACGCCACGCGGTGGATGAGTGGTTGTGTGGACTACCAAAAGAATTTTCTAAAGGAATTTATGCACTTTGTAAGCGCTGGAGGGCTTGCATTGAGCGTAGGGGAGATTATGTTGAAAAGTGATACAGCTTTGTACCACTTCTGCACAATAAATAATATTTTTAAAAATATTTATGGTTTTCATTTGACTCACCCTCGTACAACTGAAATCAACCCTTTCACCATGCGAGAGTGTGACATTATTAACTGTCATGTTTTATAGTATTTAAGGTGTTTTAAACACTCACAGTCAAGGACCGGAGACAAGAGCAGTTTCTACAAGCGACACATCATTCTGGACTACCGAAGTGCGAAGCACTGCACAAGTGTGTTCAGGTCACCATACAGGTGAACATTCGCAAGACTACACTTTGCCTACAAGAGTTCTAACAGTTTGTAGGTCTGACAATAAATCTATGGCCATATTACTATGCTGAACTGCCTGAAACACTGGTTTTATAATTAAATTCCTCCAAAAACTGAAACACATTTACGTCTTTCACAAAAGCTCTCTCAGGATCGTGCGCAGTGGTGTTGGAAATATTTATATCTGTGAGACAGCTGAGAGAGCAGGAAGTTAAATCTACCACACACTATTCTAATTGTTTTATGCTTCGTGGAAAAGGAATGTAAAGGAATTCGGCGAAGGAACCGTCCCAGCATTTGCGTGGAGTGATTTCGGAAAATCATGAAAAACCGAAATCCGGATGGCCCTGCGTCCTCTCGAATGGGAGGCCAGAGCGTTACCGCTCGCCCACAACGCTCCGTAACCACCATTCTAAAATACAGTAGATCTCTAGAAGCTACAGACGTTGTCATTCTCAGCGGGTCGCGACGTTCTGCAGTCCACCATCTCACCAAAGTACAACAAAGAAGTGCACAACATTGTTTTAGACATTGTGGAGGACATACAGAAAAATTAACGAACGGGATTCAAAATAAAGTTTGGGTGGGTAAGAGGATACTTGAACAACAACTAATGAAATAGCAGATGTTCTCGTAAAATATGCAATAGAATTGTGCATGGAGGTCTGATTCTTGCTACTTCTTCTAGATAAAGGAGCTTCCATAAACAACGTTGCTCAGTCAAGAGAGAGGGCGGGGGAAGTGGGAGAGAAAGTTGGCATTGGGATTTATTTTTGATAGTGAAACCAGGGTACAAAATACATAACAGCATGTGGTTGTATATTTTTTTTTTTTTTACTTCTTGGTTTACGCCTCGTCGAGGTCATTAGATGAGGGATGGGACTGGGGACAAGGAACGGGAAGGAATTCGGCTATAGCCCTTTTGAAGGAAGCATCCCAGCATTCGCCTAGAGTGATTTCGGGAAACAATGGAAAGCCCAAATCTGGATGCCCGGACGGGGATTCGAACCGACGCCGACGTCCTCCCGAATGCGAGGCCAGTACGTTAACCGTTCACCCACCCCTCTCGGTGTTGTATATTTCCAAGGTTTAATTATCTCATTGTTTTAGACACCTTATGGAACCAAACCAGGGGGACGTGAAGACACTTTTGGGGAAGGAGAGGCGGAGTGCTTTGCCGCCTGTGTGGACGATATCCTGGGCTATTGGACTATAGAGCAAAAAAAAAAATAGTCTACAAAACACGCGAAAGTCGATTTTAGGGGGGTGTTTCAAAGTGGGGGTCTCCTTTGCCGCCTCCCAGAGCTGAAAACATATATTCTAACAACACATATCCTGTGAGTTTCCTCTGACATGTCATTGTTAGTCCTGAAAAGTAGTCATAAAATTGTGGTGGAGGAGAGGGAGGTGAGATGAATTAGTTTGACGGAAGAGGTCGTGGTATGAAAAATGTTGGGAACCACTAGTATACACTGACAGTAAAAGCGTATGACTTGAAGTCATAACGTTTGGATCGCACGGAACCAGCCAACACGCAAACGGATTATGTACCGAAAAACATTAGGCACACGCGGTCCTTAGACTCAAATTCGCTTACAGATGTCACACGGGGTTTTTCACGCCACTGACAGTAATTTATATATATATAGTTGAAGGAAAAAGGTAATTTCGATTAGGATCGCCCACGTGTCACCAAACAATTATAATTTTGTTCTGTGAAGTAAATTTCAGTGCATCTTTAATTATAATTCTCCCTGAAGCGTTATTTCAAGTTCAAAGTGTTGTGTAAAATAACGCTGTACGATAAACGTTACGAGGCTTATAAAAATATATATTCCAGCAAATTCGATATTCAGATATAATGAGATTGGAAAGCATATCAGTTTCAGCAAGGGAGGAAATCTGCTGTAATTAAAATCTGCATTCCTTACCAAACCATGGGCTATAGACTTTTTTAACTGCTTAACGTCTTTTAACAGCGAGGTCTTTAGAGACGGGAAAGGATGGGGGGCAAGGAATCGGAAGGAATTCGGCTATGGCCTTTTGAAGGTAGCATCCCGGCATTTGCCTGGAGTGATTTGGGAAACCATGGAAAACCCAAATCTGGATGTCCGGACGGGGATTTGAACCACCGTCCTCCCGATTGCGAGGCCAGAACGCTAACCGTTACACCACCACATTCGGTATATATAGACATACGGCTGCGACTCGGGCATGCTGAATATATGCGTAGGATAGGACAACTCACTGACTGCGGCGAATCAACGGTAGATATAAATCACCTCCTATTTCAGTGTAGTAAATTCCAGACGTATCAGTGGACTTTTCTATCTGCCTTAGCGAAATCAAATCACCAGCTAACGAAGTGTGTTTACAGGATACTGGCTGCATCCATTTAATACAGAGTATTAAAATTGGGTATTATGTAAATTCTGTCGATCTTTGTTTAACATTTTAGAAATTTATTTGTATCAGGATATGTATCGGATAGCTGTATGGCATATAACCAAAAATCAATACTAACAGTACTCCACTAATGATAAACTGATACGTCTCTTGCAATTGTTGTCTTCGGTGATTAACTTCCGAAATTTTGTTAAAAAGACGTATTTACGTTTATTGTATTTCAGTAAAAAAATATATTTCTTTCCTTGGAATGTTGTTCTGACAAATTAATTAGTTACTTGAGTACGAACACGCTAAAAGATGATCATTATCTTTAATAAAGATGATGCAAACCTTATTTTCTTTTAATTAATTCACGTAATGCTAATAGAGAAAAGGATATTAATTTGATTACAGTGAACGCAAAACTTTAAAGCTAGTTAGACAGAAACAAGGAAAGTTACTAGCCCAAAACACATATATACTTTTAAATGTTGAGTCGCATTGTGTTTCAGTATTCAAAGTGTAACGAACTATAGCAAATTTCGCTATCGTTAATATCAGACAAGTTTTACATTTCTCCATTTAATTTCTGGTTTTGGATATTTGTGTCCCATATTTAATCATAACAATCTATCAGACCTAACTGAAACTTTTAAGTCAGTCACTATTGACGTATTAGTTTTTCAGAAATGTTACACAGTTTCTTAATATTTCGTATTTGTTTTCGTTTAATCTTTAGAGTCTAACCCGTCCTTCACCTTTGCCGATGCTAGACTTTGTATGTGCGCTAGAACGCTTCCTTGCTCCCATTTACCCGGTAGGATTACCGGTTTAGGATATTCGGCTACGATAGAGGAGGATTTCGCATTTGGTAAGACACGCTGTCACCAAATTGTAATATCACACACCAAATTATTATTGTCTTTAGAATAATAATACTAAATAAATATCCATAATAACTGAATGTTGAGTCAAAATAGATATTCCTTGAAAAAACATTCCTCTTTTCCGGAAAAGGCCTATCCAGTTTCCTTCGAGAACACCTCATGGGTGGACATGTAATAGTATTTTCGAGCACATCGAAGCGGCTCTGATTCCAAGGCTACCAAGATTCAAACCTTAGATCAGCCATCGTAATTTTAGTTTTTAACCCAGACCGTTCGTCAATTAGACCGAATTGATTTCATTCCGATTTTTGTGAATATTCATGAAGTATTTGTTCTATTGACCCTCCCCCCATCTTAATAAACTACGAAGGTCAGCGAGAAAACAAAAACAAAAACAACTATAAATCATTTCCTGCATATAAAAATTTATTCCGATAGCTCACACAATCGATTAAAGTTCCATTTTGTAAGAAAAAATCTCCTTATTCACTCACGTAGTGACATGTAGAACAACATTCAGACACCTCAAGTGCTGACGACATTATCAGTATAAATAGCTACGGTCCTACGTACTTGCTATTTGGTTTGTTTTCAAGACACGAATTCTTGTTTGAAGATTGTCCTATTCCACAGTTTAAAAAGACGTGTGCATTACCACCAGCAAGAAGGGACACTATCATATTGACCTACAGCATTTTGCGATTTCCCTAATGTCCGTTTTCCAGATCGATGTACTCAGCGTGCAAGGCCACTTTTTCCCCTGACAAGATAAACTTCTGCCCGTCCTGGCATTGTAGGTGCTAGCTCGCTGGCCTCGCATTAAAGGGCCGCCGGTTCGAGTCCGGCCTCGGGCATTGGTGATTTTAATTAAGTACCTATTGTTCTGTCCTCACTATAGTGTCCACAATATCATAATGAAAGCTTGATACAACAGTTGGTACATAGACACATTGGAGCTAGTTAAATGGTCGCAAAGACTAAATGCATTTTTAAATACATTTTTGGATCATTTTGTGATGCTTCATTAAAGTTCGATTATATGTTCTGCCTCTACATGCAAATCTCAATCAGCTCAGAAATCTACACCACAGGTCTAAAAGCGGTGTCCATTTTGCTAGAAAGAATTTGGCAAAGAAATTAATTTCCGACAGGATATCTGTAGCATTACCAACAGCAGTCACATTTGTCATCCAGCCAAAATGACACTTTGCTGCAAAATCTAAGTAAAGGTACTATGCTATAAATTCACACTGTAAACGAAGCTATTAGTGATCTTCTTTCATCTTTATTCCTTCATACTTAACCAAAATCGGTAAATGAGGTTCATTTTAACGATTAAGTTCTCCGCTTTGGTAGCTTCATTAATCAAAAAAAAAAAAAAATCGAAATTCAACCTGTAAATGGCAAAATTATGAACAATCAAGGTCACGGGTATGGTATAGTTCAGATTCAGGCCGCGTCGATAAGTAGTGACACCAGCAGCACCGCACATCACAGGGATATTGATACACGGCGTGAGTTTTCGAGAGTAAGAAGCTTTTGGGATATTTGTGCTTCTATTCGTCATTTCTAACAGTATCGTTAGACGTTGTAGATGTTTTGCTACGTACCTGTCTCAATTGACAAATAAACAATTGCTTCAAAAGAGCCGGTTCTTTTTTCTTCCTACTAAAAACTGCCAGTGTTGCCGTTCATCGTACATCATTCGCGAAATTTTCACACGCGCCACCTAGTGTGGAAAAATTTTCATATGGTTTGAAGCATCCTGCACATTTGGAGTAGTGACGTTTGAACTAATTAATCGATGTTTATGCGCTTTGTGAAAAGAGAAAAAACTGGACGTTCGGTAGTGTTTTCTCAGTAGTTGTTACATACAGATCAATGGTTGATTTAATGAGGAACGGTGACCGGTGGCTGGAAATGTTTTGACGCAGGTGTGTCAGAGATCAAGTGCCTGGAGACGATGACTGGGTTTCTTACGGAATTTAGCTAAGCAAACGCCCGTAATGGACGAACGGAGCCGGTCCCCGGACACCTGCGCACCTGAAGGAGCCTGCTCAGGAATTCGGGCACACTCTGCACCAGGTGCTCTCCAGGTACGTCTCTCCTGTAATTTGCTCACCAATTAGGCAAATGTCTGCTTGTTTTCCCTACTGTTGTGTTAAAAGAGTTGCGGAAAATGTTACAAACATTTAAACGTTAAAAAATTAAATTATATTGAATGTCGACAGCAATTTTGCTGCAATATTACGAAACAGTGTATCAGCTATAATTACGGTTGTATGTCTCTCTTAGGTTGCGTCGTTACCCTTTTAAGAAAATGATGAAACGTGTCAGAATAAATCTTAACTAACAACATGGTGGCAAAATTTTGTATCTTTAATTAGATTGTGAGTAACGTTTAGTCAATTCTTGGTTGCGACGTTTTTACAGAATGGAAATCCTTCATTTAATGGAGAGGGTGATGAGGTAATGTAGCAGGGAAGTGAATTCGGTTTCAAAACCTTGGTCAGATCATTTCTTGAGTATAGTGTAGTTATGAGACCCACTTATTAGTATATTAGTAACTAAGTGGTTATCAGTTGCTGTTGATTCTGCTGGTTTATTAATAACTGGCTGGTGCCTACGACTTCGTTCGTGTTTATAAGGAATTTTGATTGATAGTTACCAACATGCAACCACCTTAGTGCACGAAGGGAGACTCGAGGCTAATACCACACACAGAAGCAAGTGATTTGCGCAGGGAATTTAGGACTGCAAAATTAAATATAAGGACACACATGTCTTTGGTCGAAATATGAAAATTCCCTCGGTCGAGTAATTTCAACCTTCATATTTCCCACACCCTCACAGCTATCGACATCCAACCACGATAGTGCACGATGGGAGACTCGAGGTTACTAGTGCACACTAACTCCAGTGATCTGTAATATGTAGTTGTACTTTCAAAGTGAAATATAAGGGCACATCCGTCTTTGGTAGAAATAACAAAATACCTCTGGTCGACCATTTTCAACCACCATATCTCCACATTCCCACAGCTACCGTCATGCAATTACCATAGTGCACGATGGGAGACTTGAAGTTACTACTACACACAGACATCAGAGGTCTGCGGTAGGTACTTTTGACTGCCAACGTTGTGCACGATGGGATACTCGATGCTACTACTACACAAAAACACCAGTGGTCTGTGCTATGTAGTTGAATTTCAAAGTAAAATGTAGGGACACACACGTCTTTGGTCGAAATACGAAAATGTCCTTGTTCTACCACTTTCAACCACCATATCTCCCACACCCCCACAGCTACCGGAATTCTGCCAACGCTGTGCACGATGGGATACTCGATGCTACTACTACACAAAAACACCAGTGGTCTGTGCTATGTAGTTGAATTTCAACACACGTCTTTGGTCGAAATACGAAAATGTCCTTGTTCTACCACTTTCAACCACCATATCTCCCACACCCCCACAGCTACCGGAATTCTACCAACGTTGTGCACGACGGGAAGCTCCATGCTACTATCACACACAGATATCAGTGGTCTGCGCTAGGTAGTGGTGGCTGCAGGGTGAAATATAGAGACACACACGTCTATTTTTATATATATTTTTATATAATTCCACATGGCCGAGACTGTTCTTACAAGGGATCAAGATGAACATAACTAATCGAATGAAATACAAGAAATTGAGGGGGTGTGAAGATGGTTAGTTAGATTTGTTTGTGGAAGTTACCACAGAACATAGTCAATAAATGATAAGACACAAGAGATGGGTTGTAATTCTTTGGAAGGTCGGGGGGTTGGTGAAGAAAGTGCTGGACTAAATGAGGCGTATATAGCTGATGCGTGAACTTATATTGGTAAGAATTAGGAGTAGTATAAAGAATGGAAGATACGACCAGAAGCTGGTACTTGATTTCTGGTGTAAGTGAATGATAAAATTTTGGTATGTAGTTAAGGGAGTCAGAGAAAGGTCAAAAAATTTGTCTGAAACACTGAAAGAAATTAAAATTCGTTATGGGGAAAATAGTGCTAAAATAATTCGAGATAAAAAAAATGGCAAAATGCGAAAGTAGGTATTTAGAGATGTTGAGACTGGGATATTATGCCAAATTTTGCATGAAAAATTTGTGGAGTACGTGATGTTCATACTATGATTAATTTGCAGTATCAATCTAGCGTTTACATCTGGTACAAATTCAGTCGATAGTTTTCTAACCAAAATTGAATTTTATGTAAATCTTGTTATGAAATTGAAATAATGGCATAGAATAGACACTGGAACACTGGATGCTGTAATGGGATATAATAAATCGATAATAAATTTATTAGCAGTCTTCTGGTTTAGTTATTAAATCAAAAGGTGATACATACGTTAGCGGCATACTGAAGGGCGCTAAATAATGCTCGAGGTATTTTGGGTATAAAACGTCACGTGACTTGTAGTGGAAAGTACAATTTTGTTCAGCTCTACTGTTCCCTTGAGACAGAAACATTTCAAAAATATGCTTGTCTGATGCCGTGCTTTGCTGTGTTTGGTGTGTTGATTCTTAAGAAGGTTAAACTTTTCAGATGACATCCGGTAATTTTTTCGTTTGGGAAAGTATTGGGATTCCTCCTAGATCCTCTTCCTGCTACGTCGCTATGTTACTGGACCGACAAGTGAAATTCCGTTAAACAGTTTATTCAAATTATCGCTGACATGAGCACTGATTAGTGCCAGCATTTCGCCATATCAGTACGCTCTCCATTCCGGACTTCTTTTTAACGGAATATGTTGCAACAGTATCTTCAAACATTTCTGGAGAACCACCTACATAACTTTTTTTGTATGAAATAATATCCAATTCTATAGTCGTCGAAACTTGAACCCAGACAGGTGACAAAATCCTTCGCTCATGGCATATGGATTGATTTAGCTTCGTCCATAACTCTTAAGTTCATTTCAAGGTAATTGGAATTCATGCTGCTGAGAGAAAAGTAAAATAGCTGCCATACCTTTATTTGGGTTTTACTCACAGCTTTTTTCAATAGTCTCCGTCTCTAAAGACCTCGCTGTTAGGAGACTTTAAGCAGTTAAAAAAAAAAAAAAATCAATAGTCTGTTTGCTGATGGACACAATGTGTAATAATAGATTAGAGAACATCGTCTTGACCTTGGAAATTCTGTGAACCTCTTTTTAAAGTAGAAGGCTCCCCGCTCTACGAAAAATGAAATTTTCTCTATGACTCCTATTTCGAAAATTTACTTATGAATCTCCCTTTGATGATTAAGAGCTTCTCTCGATAAATGAGTAGTTCATCTGTTGGGATTTTGCAGGTGTTTAGTGTAACAGTGTCAGTGCTTCCCATTACAGTTGGTTTCTTGTTGTTATTATTGTTGTTATTATTTTTACACACCGATTACCAACCATCCTCGGTTCAAGGCGTATATCGTGCTGATAAAGTAACTTGTCAACGGCACTTTTGTCGAATCGTAGCTCCAAAGGAGTAGCAATAGTTAGTAAAAAAAACTTTGTGGCATCTTTTACTGAAATAAAATATCAAGCAATAAACATAACCAAATTCTCCACAACAAATTCCGAAGAGCACTTTGACTCGTTTCTGCACGTATGTTAAAGAATGTTGATGTCATCACCATAACCTTAGCGCTCCACTCTCGATTTTTGCAACCTAATGTACACCAAGTCTGGACAGTATGTTTATTTTATCAGGTGTTCGTGTTCCAAACACGGCTCAAACTGTAGACATCACATGGACACTAAACAACATTTGATAAACAATTTAAGGATGGGAAAGAATATTGATGGAAGGAATTTTAAATATAGTGCTGTAGTAGCTAAAAGATGATCTGCAAAAAACGTTTCAGAAACAGCAATTATACCGAATTTTGCACGCACCACATGTCAGGTGGTATCAAAAATTGTTCAATGAAAAGAAAACATCTAGTCACAGACATTTCTAAGAAAATCAAAGAGTCCTGAAGAAGACTGCCAGAAACGTAAAAGAGTTAAATATAGGTTTCATTTTAGCAAATCGCTTGAGATTCTAAGGTTAGTTGTAATGCTCGTTGTCTCTTTCAGAATACAAGGGTCATCAGATAAGAACAACACAGCATGCCTTGCGTGGGTACAGAATTATCATCAATAGGTCTTATAGAATGGATAATGGTCACTTGGTCCTAAACAACGGTTCACTAGTTGCTGTTTGATACCAATCTGAGAACAGTATAAATGCCGGGCCTGGTAGCGCGGGGTTAGCAAGCTGGCTTCTCGTTACAAGTTTGAGTATGACTCAATGCATGACCGTCCACTGTTTTACTATAATTTGTGACCATCAATAACATAAATACATTCGAGGAAAAAAAAAACAAAAAACAGATACACAATTGTTGGCTGAATGAATTTAAGATAAATTGGCAAATACACAAAACCAGCATGAATCCACTGCTGTATCGTACTTTCAAACCAAGCGCATCCCTTCATTATCATAGTTTTCCCTATGATTTTTTTTTTCTTTAAATAAAAATCTGTCGCAGGTGAACATTCCTGAGGCATCAACATCTCCAGAACACCGATAATCATTCACCACTACAGTGACCAGAAGAACAGTGTCACTACACGCATGACCAGCTCAATTCATTGACAGCAGTAGTTCCAGCACCAACAACGACAAAGCAGATTTTTTTAAAGCAAGTCTCCTCCTCCTATAAAAATATAGTATAGACTTTGAGGTGTACGACATCTGTCAGTTCTGAAATTATCGTTGGTTCTCATTTGAAAGTGAGTAAAACTGTTTAATGAATAACCAAGTATTTTCTGCTGCCCAAAGAAAACTAATAAATATACATTTCCGTTGTGACAGCTGAAATCTTCGTCAAACGTGTAAGAAATCTGAATTAATTGTGGATTGGTAAAATAATTTTGAATGAAGAAATATTCCCAAAAACAACAGTATAGTAATACGAATAAAATTGTAGAACATACTGTCATCCTACATCCAAGCTTCCCCACATAAATCGAAGGCTGTAATGTTGATGCATTCATTCCAATAGTATTACTAAGCGTAACAGCATAGTAAAAATGTTCATGGTACTCGTGGTGAAAAGACGTCTTTAGTGAAATCCAGATTTAATTAAAATCATTCAGGTAAATGATTCAGCCGTCTAAAAATCAGGAAAATATTACGAATTTTTCGTAATATGAAATAAATCCAGTAAAAAAAAAATTTTTGAGGGGTAAACTACAAACACCTCAAACTTATTAGTTGAATCATAAAATACAGGAGAAATCTGCCCGTGTGGCTGAGTGCATTAAGGCGCCGCTGGATCTGGGACGGGGCGTGAGCTCACTACCCCGCATCCACCGCCCTGATTGCGGTTTTCCACAATCATCTAGGTGCTCAATCCCCGCCTCATAAACTGCATATTTCACAAACAAAAAATACATTTATCATACAGAACACACATAGTTATATGCTTCGCAGACAGATGCCAACACTTTCTTCCAATAGATTAGGTACGCCGGGCCTAACAGGCGCGGTTATATTTGGGTCACAGATGGCGACGCCACTGTCCACGTTGTCCTCGACGGCAGAATCAGAGAAAAAATATATAGGAAAAACTAGCGATAAGTTCATCACTATTTATTTCAGACCTGCTACTGCTGAGGAGCGGCTATCTGAGAGGGAAGACGGTCTTGCAGCCTGAGGGCTGTGCTGGCCGGAAGAGCCCCATCTCCACCAGGGCGCCACCTGGTCAGCCAGAGGCCGGATATTGGCCACACACTGCGCCTCCCTTCCTGCCCGGCACGCCATAAATATCCCACGGATTAATCTACGTGACCTCGATTTATATCCTAAATAAGAATCACGCATAATGCCAGCAGCAGCTGAAAGTACTTCTCTACTTATAATGTCTAGCAGCCCCTCCACGGCTGTCTGGCGGTACAAAGCTCCTGGCACATAACAGGAATCACTTGTTCCAATATTTCTTATTTCTCGAGGCTAAGTCAGTAATCAGAATTTAGGACTAACAAAAAGTTCCATTAAATACAGATACGCCCTATAAGTTTATTTATTTACTAGTCGGCCTTACTAGTACTCACGAACCATGGATAACCACAATGCAAGCTACATACATTCAACTTCAGCAACCATTATCTAATCCTTGTTAGTGTTTGTCAAGAGGAAAGGAAAGAACTGGAAAAAGCTGATGGATCCATCTCTGTATTCACCTGTAGCTGTTTCGAGAAACCATGAAAAACCGAGATCTAGATAAACGGACGGAACTCGAAGCCGCGTCCTCCCTAACGCTATGACCAAGCGTTAGTGCTCACCCACCATGCTTGGCTGGGTATAACATTCCACACGCCGTATCTCCGCCTGGCTTCCAATCATCTACTTCTCGCGCAATCCACGATCTCGAACACAATATGCTCGCGTAGGATTGTCAGTGATTTCTCAAAAGTTCAACAATACACGGACTGTTCCTAAAACAACAGTTAGTGCTTCACCATTCGCAAAATTTATGAGAGATAATGAAGGACTGCGGTAAGAAACGGAAAGGAATTCGGCCTTCACATTTTTAAGGAGTCGCCTAAAGTGACATCGGTAAAACATGAAGAGGCGAAATCTGAATGACTGGACAGGGATTTGAACGCCAGACCCGTGTGTAAACTGCTCACTCATCAGGCTAGGTACATCTCTCCCCTGTCCTCAAAAGTAGGAGAATGTGGTCTCCACACACTTCATTCTGCATTCCTGTAAATATCTCTTTATTTCCTTTTCTATTAGTGCTAAATTTAGGATGCCGTAGATAGTTCTCAAAAGCACATATTCATGTATTTTTTAATGATGATTCTGTACTTATACAATTTATGCAGATGACTAAATTGTGAGAGAACAAAGACTTTCCCGGTACATAAGCTGAATAAAACGTTGCCAGCCACCAACAGTGGCACGGCATCAAGTGCAGGCACCCACTCCACGTTTTCCTCTCCTCCTCCCCCCCTATTTCCCCTCTGTATGCTCGACAACGTTTTACTTATATCAGCTGTTACTAGTTTCTTAGAGTCATGTATACGAAAGGCCATAATTTTTTTTATAATGACGTAGATAAAAAGTAACCTTGGTTTTCGACCTGAAGGAGGTAAACTTGGCCTGTTATTCGAGATAGAAGGGCAAGTACCTTTCCTCCTGCCTTACCTAACCTATCCCGGTAATGATATCGGGCAAAGAGGACCTACAGTTTAACATACAATCCGTACCACGAAAGCGTTCTGGCGTACTACACATTAAAAAGCAAGCTGGGTCACAGATGAAGGTCGGGTTAGGGCCTTTGAAAATCCCCGCCGAGACAGTGATTCGAACATGAGACCTATCGAGCTCCAATCACACGCCTTATACCCAGCCACCAGGTCGCTCAATAACGTAGCTGTTATGGATGAATTAGCTAGAAACACGATGAAATGCTCCTACGTTTGTCTGTTTTAAATCTATCTATACTACAATTTCGTGAGCTCACTCACATCGATAGCTATTGGCTGGAGAACGGTGACGGACTACGCTGGCCATCGCTCCCAAATTAACAGCGGCCATAGATATTACTTGAAATTCAAGTTATGTGCATTATTAAATACGTAACTAAACAACTGCGATTAAATGAGTTGCCAGAATACATTCATTAAATTTGATTTTCGTTATGTTTCGTTTTTCAAAAAAAAATATGGTAACACTTTACGGCTAAATAAACGTGGATTAAAATTGCACTTTAGAATTCAGTGAATTATTTCCCGTCGCTGCGATTTTCATTAGATACTATCACGCTTCTCAGCCATCGCTAGGAATTTAGGCATTTATATCGAACATCAAATATGAGTTACATAATACTTGATGTTAAGGATATTTATTAAAAGTAAAAACGTGGGTAATTTTTTAAAAGTGTTTTCTTTGTTTTTAATGTTGGATGTGTGTTCACTGTGCTGGGTCGCATAATTTACTATGCCATCTTTAGGCATTTGGCGAGATTTCTATAATTTTGATCAGGTAAACCTCTCATGACCTTTGACCGTAGAAAACGGAATTATTATAGATCCGTGACCATTTACAAGACACCTTCACGAACTTACACTAGTCTGTAATATTTTCAACAAAACTTTATTACTGAAGGTAGGGATTATCTAGGCAATGAATGAATCTTCTTCCTTCACTTCTAAACTGATGTAACAATAATTTATTAATCTCGATCAATGTTGATTGGCAAAGAAACGTTGCAAAAATGACTTTGATCCATTCATGAATAATGCAGTTGGATTCAATAATTGTTTTTATTCGTGGTTCCAATTCCACGTTAAACTGCCTTTACCCTGTAGAATTACCGGGTTATGTTAGGAAGGGAGGAAAGCAACTGACCACCCTGCCTCCGATGCCGGGCTACGTATACCTCGTCCGGGACGGGTTCCAACCAAACTTCGGGTTGAACAGCAAGCTTATGACAAGCTTAACTGTTTTTAGTCCCTGCGAGGAGTCTGAAAATATTTTAAGTGTCTCTTTTTCTCCGTTAAGATTTGTTTTAATTCACATATACATGTAGATCATTAATATGCAATAAAATCTGCTACTGGAATATTTCTGTCTCTAAAAAAATTTCATAAATGAAAATACTGTATCACATCCATGAAATAAGTGTCAGGAAGCGGTCGATTTCTCCTGTAACGTATTCCCGGATCCTATCAGTCATAACTACAGGCTCCCTTCGATTTTGGAGGTTGAAAGATTCAATCCGTTATCATTGTCCTCAAATGTACTTTATGAAAGTATTTTGGTTATGTATACATTGTGTGACTTCACATGACAGTGAAACAGTAGCACTCAGAGCTGGCCCTACCATAATACGAATGGAGCGGCCGCTCGATGATCCGTCGAAAGATATTTGGATCCCCGCTTTCGCCAACTATTTTTGATAACGTTAATGTTATTTTTCAAGACCGAGTTCATTATTGTCGGCATTGTAGTCTCTGCTATTTTCGTTAGTGAAGACTAATATAGTATTATTAATGATTGTCCACAAATTTGTGTAGTAGCAGTTTTTCCGTATAGGCGCAGCGTTTTACTGGGCGCATGCGATTAACATTCGTATTTTTCTTTCCCGCTGTGTATGTTTCGATATTTTGTTTATCGTGGAGCTTGTGTTGCACCTCAACGAAGTGATGAGTACAGAGACATGCATACAGTTATTCTTCTCGATCAGTAAACGCAATTTATTGCATACTTTGTTTTAAATAAGAAAAGTAATTACTTGCGTTCGGTTAAGAACGTTGTTAATAATAGAAAAAATAGACCACACATAAAAATAATATAAAATTTATTTCATTACTTACATATATTTCGATTTCAGTTTTTATCCCTTTCGCTCGCAGCTAAAAATGTACTTTTTGGGATCCAGATTTGTAACAATTGCATATTTAATAAGGCTAGTTCCCATTAATGTAGGTAGTATCCTTGATCTGCTCAGTGGAAGAGACGCTTCGCTGTGAATTTCAAGATATCTGGTTCAAATTACGCATTAATCGAGAATTTTTACGGGCTACGCTTTGTTCATATGAAGTAGGTCATATCACCCCATAGTTCGGATTCTACGTTAAACTATAGGTCCCAGAGAAAAGGAACTGGATGTCCTACCTCTGGTACAATGTAATAGTATGCCTCCTTCAGGACTATGCAACCAGTCCTCGAGCTGCTAAATACTATTGATATCATCAAATTATAAACAAATGTTACCACAGTAAATGCTTTTTGTTTCCAGTTCCTATCTTTTAATTAATTCAAAACTTCATGAGCGCCAATTGCCTAATATGTCGCTAGTGTGGGTAAAAAAGGTTAACATGAATTCCATTGATAGCTGTTACACTAAATACAAATTATTAATTTTCTTTATTAATATTATACAAATTCAATGCTACTGAGAATTTCGCCATAAAATTAGCTTTTCGGGGTGACAACGCGAAGCTACAGCAAATACAGTTTACAAATTTTCACCTCTAGAAATAGAAAAAGGAAGAAACAAAATGATGGCGCAGAAATATACACTCAAATATATATGTCAATATTGTGTGATTTTTTAATTTCGTTTATTTTTCCATGGTTATATTAAGAATAATAATTAGTTATATACAACGTCTCAATAAAGATGATTGAATTCTACTGAGCTAATGATGATTAATAAATGGATCTTTGTTAAACAATAAAAAAAAAACTAAATTCCTTTATCGTTAACTAAATTACACCAGTTTACAACCTCACGATATTTTGAAAACAACCTAGGGCCAGAGCTGGTCTTACCAGATAAACCAAGTAGTTTGCCTTGAATAGCTCCTAACATTTTGGGTTTAAAAGCTTAATTCTATTTCTCCTGTCGACTATTGCTTTTGTTTGAACTCTTAAACAGAGATAGCATTTTATACTCGCTCAAGGCATTTGCGCCATTTCGTGGCGGATTTACGGCGGAAGCCTTGAACCGTATGAAGTGAGGCGAGAGATTCGTTTAGAGAAACTTTCTGGGATATCTTGCGGGCCAGCAGGGCAATATGTAACAGGACAACATCTGGAAAGTAGTTCTATATGTCAAGGACTTTATTTGTCGCAGGTAGATTAATGCCGACGTCCGCATGAGAAATTCTCCTCTTTGTGCAGTCGGCGGATTTGCGATCGGCCATAAGTCTGGACGAGGTCCGCGCCAGGCCAAAAGGCGACCCTGCAGGAGGCCCGCCTGTAGCCAGTGAGCAAAGACTTGCCCACTCTACATCTGCTGGCGTGTGAAACTAGGACGACGAAAAACTAGATAAAACTATCTCCAGGTATGTAACTAATAAAACAAGATATTTTAACTTCTAATTTGTCTGCAATATTTGATCAGTTTCATCTCGTGTTGTATGATGTAAGACAAAAAAGTTTATTACTTGGCTAGTATATATAATTCAAAATTGGTTGTCTTTTTAACGTCTTGGTAACAGGTGTTTGGAATAAATTTCCAAGAGAAGTGATGAATAATTTACCGAAAGAGTTTAAAGAATTTAAAGTAAAAATTGGTTGAGGGCAAAAGTGGGCTGGAGGAGGAAGGGAGAAGGGTGGGTGTGTGGGGTGATTGCGCTCCATTGCAATTTTATCAGTTATAATTATTATTATTTAACTTGAGAATAATCAGAAAATTGCTATTTATCTGGAAAGCGTCACAACTTTT
The DNA here is from genome assembly GCA_031002005.1 of Vandiemenella viatica. NCBI lineage: Eukaryota > Metazoa > Arthropoda > Insecta > Orthoptera > Morabidae > Vandiemenella > Vandiemenella viatica. The sequence continues at coordinate 363,381,391 of JARYHS010008074.1, read as the reverse complement.
ATTGAAATTTTAATTCACATTCAGTTTACAAGTCAAATTCATTCCATTTTTACGACAGTTAAGAAAGATGACATTACTTTATAGGCACAGTTTTCCGTATAAAGATTTTCATCTCTGTAGTTCCTCATGCTGTTAAGCGTGTGTTGTAACAAATTCCCTTGAACCAATTAATAGAAGATTAGATAGTTTAATACTCTAACCACTGATAAATCAACTTCAATCGTTCTGCAATAGTCTCACCAACAATTCTGCAGGTTAGCTCTAAATTGTCTAATTGTATGCTGCGATTCATAGATCGAATCTTGAAAATTTTAATGCTCAAACAAAGGAGATAACGAACAAAACTCTCTTGCATCCACATTTGGACTACTGTTGTGCAGTTTAGGATCCGTTTCGTAGGGTATTGCTTGACGGTAAAAAGAAAGTACAGAGAAGAGCCGCTCGATTCGTGACTGCTTGCCACAGTCATTATGAAAACGCCACAGAATTTATTCGTGGATTGGGCTGGTATTCTCTGGAAGACAGACGACGTAGATTTCGTTTGAACTTATTGGTAAACATGAGTACACTCACTTTCATTTACGAGTGCGGTGAAATACTTCGTCCATCAACCTATCTGGGTCGCTATGATAAGGCAGATAAAATTAGGTAAATAAGGTACGACAGTGATGCTCATATGAATTCATTTTCCCCTCATACCATTCGGGATTGGAATGCAGAGAGTAGAGGTTTATTTTGGTGCAAAGCACCCTCTACCACCCACAATTTTCTGAATTGTAGCACGTAGATGTTAGTTTTTTGTTGGTTTCAGCTAATGTCTTGGGCGAAGAAAAGTACCTAAGAAACAACAAGCCTGTCGCATTTGGAGATAAATTGGTAAGATAAGTTTTCACTGAACTTGATTCACGTCCAAGAATTCTTAACAAATGGGTGCTAATATGAATCTACGTTGCATAGCAGAAATATTGCTGTAACCTCATGATGACAGGAAGATGAAAGCAATAGTTCTCCAACACAAATAGGGTAATAACAGAGTAATGACATTGAAACTGAATCAAAGCACACTGGCCTATTTTCAGAGGATAAATATTAAGGAGAACATTGAGATCTAATGAGATGAGGCTACTGGAAACTATGGTTCTGACTAATATTTAATGTGAACACCTCGCGGAAACTCGAATATAAGCAGACAAATTACAGTTTGTTAAATACATAGACGATAAACCAGTCACCTATATTGGGATTCCTGGAAAATTATTGTATTGTATATTGTATTGTATTCACATACAGTTTTAAAGAATTCAAAGAAGTGGTACTCTTTCACACATTTCCGTAATTACAAGGGTCTGATTTAATCCACCATCATTCAGTTAACAGCAACGCCGAGGGAAAATGCTGTTTTTTGGTACTGAAAAAGAATACAATGTCAAACTAGTGAATAATGTTCAGTAATACTCGTAATAAACGAAGTTATACCCTAAGCATCTGCAAATTAACCGGTATTTATATCCCGACAGTAGTTTAGTAAAAAAACACTGACGGCGTCTGTAATAATCAAGAGTTATGATAATACCCAACCAGCGGTCTCTATTATATTCCCGGTAGTATTATTAGCACAACATTAATAAAATGTGGCGACGTCTCCTATGGAAATTAGTAAAAATTCTTCCTGGCTATTCACTAACATTAACGGACGTCCACTTCAGGAAGTATAAGCAAAATACAATACTGTGTCACTTACTCAAAGGCAAACAGCGGGGCATTAATAGAGTCGCAGCTGCCACTGCTGAAAGGTTCTTGGAGTGAGTGTGACTTTCCTTCCATTAGAGCACGTGTGGAGCGCACGGGCGCCCAAGTGACGACAAGTGGCCCGCCTGCCTGCAGAGAAATCGCAACAGGAAGCGATGGCAGCCCGTTAACTGTCGCAGGAGGTCGGTAAATTTGGCGGATAGCATCTGCGACCCAATTAGCCGAAAATAAAGAGAAGACCCAGTCACAACTCAACGTCCATCAGTCCTACACGCAATAAACAGCGGTCTCGACAGATATTGTATTTTCTGCGCTACTACTTCTATAGTTCATCGCTTAAAAACTTTTCTTTTTTGCTGTTGAAGAAATCTTAATCCTCTCAGCCCTACATGCAACAATCTTGCAAGAACCGATTTAAATTAGCTTTTAGTAGTTAAGAACCACCCAAAACCGAGTCCTGTCAAGACTTTTGGCCAAAACTCCTCATTATTGAAATAAACCAAGGTGAAATGTCATCACACCGTATCACTTTCGGACTAGGTGAAGTAGAAAAATTATTAAAAATGTAATTTTCATAAATATATATCGCGTCCGCAAATTAAACGTTTTTGAGAAATCATAAAACATGATTTATATTTCATTCCAAAGCCTTCCTTAGTCTGGTGGTAGCAAGTCGGATCCAACCGTATTGAATTTTTTTCAGTGTAGTATATTTCCTCAGAAACACACATTAATAATAATGTATATTAAGGTAAATGTATATACTATATGTGTCAGAAACCATGGGAATCCAGCAGTAGCTAAGAGATTCTCTAAAGTTCAAGTAAATTTGTTGCATTCAAATTATATATCTTGGAGCACTTATTAAAATTGAAGTAGGTATATTAACATTTATCTTCGTCCTGTCCTTTCTCTCTCTTTCATTCACGCTCTAACTTTACTTTCACATTGCGCAGAATGAAATTTGTAGTATAAACTGAGAAAGCAGAGGAATTTCCTACATCAAACGTATTGAATGAAACACATTTGGGTTTAGAGACATTTTTCGCAATCTATAGTTTTCGTAAAACATGCCTGAGGAACACACTGTGGTATACATTTCACAATGGAATTAATTTAACTGCCTACCGAACAGAAGACAGTATGGTGCGGAAATCGATGCGTTTTGAAGTTACTTTGAAGAGAGCAACAGACTGCAATGAACAATAACTTCGTATAGGTAACTGTGCGACTAGAGCCAGGTCAGGTAACTACCAGATTCCCATGGTTTCTCATGAAAATATATTTACAATAACATACGTTATCCCAAATGTGTGCTTGTAAACAAGTACATTTCATTTTTAAAAAATTCAGTATGAACGGACTCTAATTAGTGACCTTGGGACCACCTGTCACAGCTTGCTACCACCAGACTACGGTCCACATTGCAAGAATATAAACCTCTGCTGAAAGTCATGTGTTCTGGTAAACTCGCAAAACTATTAATTTTCGGATCCTATACACATAAAATAATAATAATTTATTTTTTTACTATGTATTGATTTCCACTACTCCGAAAGTAATACGGCACCATGACGTACCTCGATTTTTATCGAAAACTGAGGACCTAAATGCTTTAACAGGATTCGGTTTTTGATGCAACCACTGTGTTGAAATAGATTGAACTGGGTTGTCCGGAGGTCTTGACATCTCACCAGCTCCATCTTGAACAATACTATCGCCAAACCCAATATTCCCATTCATCGCTTAGGAATTTTCTAAACGATCTCGACAGAATTATGAATTGGCAGCCCCTAAGTATCTTTCTAAAGAATAAGCCTAAATGGCCCGACATGGGGTTTGATCCATTACCATCTTCGTTTTCCACACATTCGCCATGCAAAATACATACTACACTGAACAGACATACACATCAAAATCATATACACGAAACAGTAACACATAAATACACTTCCGTACTGATGAAGGCAAGCGAAACCAATCCAGTTCAAATTCCTAAACAGCTGCCGTGGCGTAGAAAATTTCCACGGCAACCGCCGACGCCTGGGTCACACCGTTTGATGATCATCATCATCAAATCTTTCAAAATTACTAAGATTTGATGTTACACAGGCTCCCACTAGACACAGAATCTGGTGACCGCTTTGATACGACATGCAATAGGATCAATGTGAACGGATAAGAGATATTAGTATATGTAGCAACTGTTCCTATAACTCAAACAGGAGGAATCAGCAGGCCAGGTTTCTAATCGATCAGAAATTCGTATTATTGCTTCCGGTCGCATCTCGTTTCCTTATGATTTAGTTCACCACCGAAGGTCAATCGGCCAAAGCGGCATGTTAAAGATATCTTCGCAAACGGAAAATTGTCTTACATCATTAGTGCAATTTCTTGCTTGCCTTTAATTATGATAACTTTAAACCGATATTAGAGATACGTTTTAGCAGAGCTTACAATTATGTTAACTAGCAGGAAATATTCATTAACGTCTTATTGCTTCTATTTTCACTTTTTTGTAGACATTATTTTAACAGTGAGACACAATGGTACCTCTCACCAATAAAAGAAAGAGGGATACTGTTTGTTCAAATTTTGCTCTTCGCTCTAAAATTACTGACCAAGTAGAAAAAGTTAACACGTTTTGGGTGTACAACTTAATAGCAGTGGCATTAATATTACAGCGCAAGAATCCGCGAGTTAGCTAGTTGTCACTGCGCGGCGCCGACACAGGCCGACTCTACGCAACTGCCCGGGAGACAAGCCAGGCTGCTTTTTGCCGCGCGGCGACGATTCGCCCGAACAATAGCCGCCTTCAATTACCCGACCTTCCTCTGATAATTATAACCCGGACTCAGACACAGTGCCGCTAACACACGCGTGGCAGAAAGAGCATCTTCAAACCAAAGAAAATGTGTAAACTGCTGCGGTGGCTATACCGAACAACTCAAAAGGCAGAATGCTATAAAAAATAATTCCCGACTTAAGCTTTGACTTTAGTTGTCATTCTTCTCTCTCCTGCCCATAATTGTTATAAACAACGTTTATTTCCGCAAACTTATTAAGGATTGCCATATGGAAGTATGATGAAACTAAGCACTCAGAAAAAATCGTAGGTTGTACTGTTAGTTTCTTCAGGTGTTTTACCACGAATATCGCAATGTACTACTGGAACATACAAACTAAAGGTCATTAATTTCTTAGAGAAAGTGGAGGAGACAAATATAGTGACATACTTTCAATGAACATTAAAAATTAACTGTGCCAGGTGTCAAAGAGTGATGTGTAGAGACAAGCCAGAGTAGATGCCATATAGTTTTCTGGGACATATGGTATGCATAGGTTATTGGAAATTTCATTATTTCAGCACGTTGAATATACAGACATGGCAGAGCAAAGCTGATTGAGTAATTGTATGTTTGCAATCAAAAATATCTGAAAATTCCTGTTAGCAGAGACAGAGTGTGTCACCTTAAACATTCATTTCACTGATAGTAGCTCAGAGCTGACATGGAAAATCAGAAGATGCAAAAATATCTCAAAGATCTTGATTGCATCAGAGAAATTGATTCTCCACTTGCAGAACTGTTGTATGAAGATCATGAAAGCAAGGTGCATACTGAAACTGAAAGAATGGTAGGGCAAAGTTAGAATGGAAAGATCATACATTTCATGTATTTTCTGCTGTTCTAAAACAGTGTTTCTCAACATTTTTCATCCCAAGGACCAGAAAAATGTTGAAAATAATTTGACATATCACTAACTTATATAGGCCTAAATTTTTCCAGTGTGTCTGTTATTAACATGTGGGATGTATTGTTCAATTAAAACAGAGAAAATTTATAAGCATGTTTTGTATCCTTACAGAATTCTTACCAAATTGGTAAAATTGAATTACATATTTGACAGAATCTTAAGATGGATGTTACAATATGTCAGTGACACTAAAATAAAAGAAATAGACTTGGCACCTTATATTATTATTTGCCTTACCCCGTTTATGTTACCAACCTGCAAGATATTACAGGTAAAATCGCTGCCTTTATCAAAAACTCAGTAAATTCTTCCCCATTAGAAATTTTATTTCCATCCCAGTTAACACCTAGTAAATTTAAATTCCCACAAGTAATGACCATTCTACACTCACCTCTGTACTATGAATATGAATTTAGTTTCTCCCAAGAACCTCATCTTTATCATTTATTATTTCACCACCGTAAGCAGCCAATGTCCCATTTGTTGTTTTTGTACCCCATAAATCTGCTGCTAGTAACTCATGACTATGAATACTAGTGAACTGTGGTAGTCTTTGGTAAGCAGAATGAATATTCCTATTATGTTTTCCTAAAAGCCTGAATTTGATATGAAACAAAAGGAGTTGACTGGCAAATATAAATAAGTAAAATTAATGCAGGTGCTTTAGGACAGTGCAGACACACACAAAAAGGAACAATTTTTGACATTAAGCTCTTCATTAGCAAGGGGACACAGATATACGTTAAGATACTCTGATACAAAAGAAAAAAAACCTCTGAGCTAGACATACATTGCAGTGATACATAAATAATATCTGCCATTAACTATATTTTCTATCCAATTTAAAAAAAAAATTTACACACACATAATATATGACTACATTTCACACATAGTACACAAAGAATTTTCAAGATATCAGAGATTGTAAATAATATTAAATCTCCTCTTCTTTTTTATATTAAGACATGTTTCACTTTCTCCTTCTTTATCCTTTTGTCAAAGATTTTTTGGACAGAATAATTCTGAAAAAGAAACTCTACCATTGTGGGCATCAGCTTGCGGTATGATTGAAATGAACAGTTATTGTAGCTTCTGATAAGCTTAACCCTTTCTGTACATTTGGTATTGAGGTTTATGCTTTATGGATTTTATATTTAATCCCACTATGATGGATGAAAAAGGTTGTATGGCATTGTTGACCAGAAGACCCCAAAGGGTAGTTTGCCACCAATTGACAGTGTTTCGATTTGCCACACATGCGCCTCTGGCATGGCTACCTAAACCTCATCTGGTAATCCTGCCAGTTATAGGGGACCAACAGTTTTACATGGAATCCAAACCACAGAGTGTGTACTTCACATGACAAAGTAAAGCTTTGCCAGAGGTGAAGGTCAGTTTTGAAGGCCATAAAAAAATTCCAGCTGAGATCGGGATTCAAACTAGGGACCTTCCATTCCCCCGTCATGGACCTTAACGAACTGAGCCACCAGACCACTCTAATATGAAGGGTGATAAAATATTAATGATTTAAAAAAAAAAAATACTTCATTGCATTGACATATAACTAAATAAATTTAGAAAAAATGTAATGCCTCCATCAAAAAGGTCATGACCTAATTCTGTCCCATACTGTCTCCTTAATTCTCTCTTCCAGTTTTATTGACCTTGAAAAAAATAAACTCTTTTTTTTTTTTTTTTTTTTGCATGATACTCATTCGGGACCACATAAGATAAAATCTACTGCTTAGTGTTTTCAGAAATGTTTATTCCACTTGTGTACTTGAGGCTTTGCCAAACTATACAAGCAATCTATACTAATTCTGTTGGTTTGAAATCTTTGCCTAACAGTATCTTGATAATTATGCATTGCACAAGGGACATGTGATACTTCTGTTCACTCATCACAATAATAAGCAAATAAGTGGCTTTAGAAGCAAGCCTGCAGCATTTAGCATGCCAATGCAATCATACAAACTTATCTGCTAATTCCACATTCACAGATGTTAAAGTACCCTGCACCTGTTCAAAAGACTTATTTATATTTAACCAGCCCTTATATTATGGCTATATATTATGATACTGAAAATGAAACAATAATGAATGGATTAAATTAGGTATCATCATTATTTCGAAGTGAGAGCAGACTAGGCTTCATTCTTAAAAACAGCAACATTTTTATTTAGGATCCCAAAACTATATAATTTTCTGTGTACTGCAAACTTATAATTTCCCATGATTATTATTAAATCTGAACATTAACTTTTATATTGGCACCTTCAAAAACACTTTCCATAATTATTTGTGATTAACTTTCTATTTAAACCCTTCTCATCACAAAACCCACATTATTCTGTCCATCTACTTTAACTTCACTACCACCAGAAAAAAACCTCTTTTACAGATTATAATGAGTTCTCAAATAGTTACACTTCCAGTCATGTTCCTATGAATCATTTAATTTTTTGCACAAAAAACTAAGAAAGGGGCTGAAAATAATTTTGTCATTTTCTGTACAATCTTATGTATATATAAACATAAGACATATGTGTCCCTACTATATTGCACTTTGCAGCCACAACTACCCAGTGCAGACCACTGGTGTCAGTTTATGATTGTAGCTAGAGTCTGCTATGGTGCACTATGGTGGTTGCATATCAGTTGCTGTGAGGTTTAGGAAGATATGGTGGTTGAAACTGGTCAACCTAGGACATTTTCTTATTTCAGCCAAAGATTTCTTACTTCTTTTTTAAAAAAAATAAATAAAGAAATACTACACACTTTTCAGATTTTTCAGCTATTAACAAATATAAACAATTTAGATACCTCGTATTTAGTGTACGAACTGATTTCAAGAGGACTTTCAGTGGCAGATTGCTGATTTGGCAAAGAGTATAGATTACTTTTTATACTGGAAATATTTGAGGTTCAGTGCAAAAACTTAAAAAATTTCTTCAGTCTTGACAAATATTAACAACATAGTGGGTGAGCACCTGCTAGTTTAAAATACAAGGTAATAATTTCTTGTGTATTTTATATTTGTTCTTATTGTTTGACAGTGAAAGGGTAGCTCTGAGACTGAAGTGTTCAAGATAAATTGATTATTTAAAATAAATTTTATTTTTGATAGTGGGCATTTTGCCACATATCTAATTTTACGTTTCATAAATTTTCGCTTAAATTCTTTTGGTGTTTTAGAAATATCCTTCTGTAATTTATTGTGTTTTCTTAATTTCTTGCCAACAATAGAAAATTTCTACACTCCCTTGTGTCTGAGATCAAGTGCTAGGTTATGACAACGATCATCTTATCTCTTCCCTTTCGAGTACTACTTTAATTTTTTTACTAATACTCATCAACGCCTCATCACCAATTTATTCCTGTCATGCCCCCAACACTCTCTTTACTTGATGGTATCTTTTCATTGCCTTTATTATATCAGTTACTGATTGAGTTCTGAGAAACAAATCTAGTTGAGCTTCCTTCCTTTCCTTTCCCCTTCCACCTATCCATCATCAAAACTCTAGTATTCTGGTTACCCTCTATCAAAATCATACACAATCAGTATTCTGACTATGGTTTTGTACTCTAATTCATACTTCCATGATACATTCCCACATCATCTTCTCAATTAAATGCAGGATTATGCCACTTATTCTATTCCAGCTGCCCAGTTTGCCCTTCCTAGTGTGTTCTGCCCAACTGAGTTTTATTATCAAATAATATGCCAAGATATTTACACTTTATTCCTTCTCCACTTCATATCCTTATTTTATTTTTCTATGGATGAAGATAATAAGTTGGCTCTTTCTATGTTTTATCTTCATTCCATGTTAACCTACCCACCTGGAAATCATATCCAGATCCTGTTACAGCTGTTCAAAAATCTCTCCAATTTTAATCCAGTCATATAACACAATGTCTTCTGTAAACATTCTAACCATGAACAATGAACACAATCATTCATTAGAATAATTAACAGCAATTATCTCAATACACTTCTCTGCGGGACTCCAATTTTCACTTCCACCTGTGCCCATTCTAAATTTGCTACTGCCAACATAAATTCATACACCCACTAATTTGGATTCCAATGAATACCTCTATGCCCATAGTGCTGATTTGTTAATACAAAAACAGTAGGGAGTATATAAAATATGCTGTATCATGTAATCACATATAGAATTCTAGGCAGAAATTGTATCTCTTTCCTTTTGAGTACTACTTTCATTTTCTTACTAATACCCATCAATACCTCATCACCAATTTATTCCTGACATGGCCCCAACACTCTCTTTACCTGTAGTCATTTGTGTAAATAATTCTTAGAACAGAGTTTTGTGACTTTAATTCCTGATACAATTGTGAAATATTTTCTTAGAAGCAGATACCTTATGTGACAATGGAATCATAACCATCATCATCTTTTTTACAGACTTTTCACTTTTGTGGCTAAACACTTGGGAGGCTTGTGCTTATTTTTGAAAGCATATTTATCAGTCAGACAACTGACATACTGAGTCAGTCATAGTCTTATGTGTTGCCATCTGTCTAAAATATTTATAACTATGGTTTGTGTGTGGGAAGTGTATTTTTTTGTGTAATGTGTAGTTTATGAGTCAGAAATTGGGCCCGTCCCAGCATTCACCTTGATGATTGTGGAAAAATGCCTAAACACCACAATCAGGAAGGCCAGTAGGCAAGGGCCTGGATTTGAACCTGGCTATGTTGTACCTCCCCAATCAAGTATGGAGGCACCTAAATGTGCACAGCTACACAGGGGAGTCAAGGGAATTATAATATACACCAACTATTTTGTTTCCGTATCAGCACACTAATTCTTAATGAAAAAGTTTTAAAACTTAATCAAACATTCAGATATGATAGTAACCACTTCTTACCAAAGATGAAGGTTGCTCAGCATCAAAACAGGGAAAAACACATACACATAAAGAGCTTGAAATTTTTGGGCTCATAATCATTCTTCAACAAAAGAGGCCACAGCCTGGCGGATGCTGGAAGCTAACTGAAGTCACTGATCCATGGTTAGCAGCTTGTGGTGGGAGAAAAAACCAACATGGCAGGAATTGTGGGTGGTAGTTTGAAGGGGTGAACCTAAGAATTGGAAACATATCATAGGAACAAGTCACAGACACACATAAGAATTTGGAAAAAATGTTATTAACCACTAACATTTTTATCTTTCATATGATTATAAAATACATATTCTGTATACATAAAAACAATAAAACAAAGATGCTACAATTTGTTAATAAACAGCTCTGGTGAGTGGTGGTTCTGTGGGAAGATGGAGGGAAAGGGTAATGGGTGGAGACGAAGGAAGATTACTAGGTGTTACCTTCAATTAAAACACAGTGATGGTATGTAACCCAATTTATACTGGTATGCCAGTCCCCACTTTTTTAGATCAGAGATGCTGTTTTGGAATGAGAGGTTTCTAAAGGCAAGTACAGTGATGCAAGAATTGTTATATTTGTGTCATGTATGATGAGATACTGGGTGGTGTGGTTGCTGGGTAAATACTGTATGTCTGTGTCTGTTCGTTCTGATGGCCAGTGGCTTCAGGTAGTTGATATATTAATTGGGAGGATACACATGTGGCACATCCTATGATGGCGAAGCTTTGCCCGGTTACTGTGTTGCTGAAGGTAGTGAAGGCTTGAGGCTTAGCGCATGTTGCACAATTTGCTGTGGGACCTGTTACATGGAAAGCCGTCTTGGGACTGTTTTGCAAGCTGGCAAGGTCCATGTTCATGGACTATGTGTTAGCTGAGGTTTGGATGTCTATTGAAGTGGGGCCTGGGTGGGTAAGGGAAAATTTTTGGGAGGAAGGTTTTCATTTCAGGGCAGGCTCAAAAGTATTCATAACCTTGCTGAAAGACTCAGTTAGTTGATTCAAGGCCTGGGTAACCAACACTAGATTGTGGTTGGTTTTTGATGATATTTTTGGTTGATAGGTTGAGCTTGTTGTGACATGGCATGCAAAAGTTGTCTATCAGATATCAGTTTTTGAGAGATGTTATTGGAATTTAGTGTGAGGACCTGCTGGTTAGAACATATGTGGCTGCCATGAACACCAAAGCTGTAGAGGAGTGAATGTTTAATGTGATAGGATGGCAGCTGTCATAATGAAGGTACTGTTGTAGGTTGGTGGGTTTGTTATGGACAAATGAGAATTAAAGAGGCATAAACCCACATCCAGGAAAAAGGCATATGTTTGAGATTTGGTCTTTGCAAATTTCAGGGTGTTTAAAATATTGCCTATGAATCTGAGAACAATGGGTTTTCTGGTGGGTCTCATTCAGTAATTATTGCTCAGGTGGCCTCAGAAGATGTTTGCATAAGAGCAAGTCAAATGGGAGCCCATAGCAGTGCCATGAATCTGATGGTAAATTTTTCCTTCAAAGAAGAAAAAGTTATTAAGTATCAGATGGGCCAGACTGGTGAGGAAGAATCTGTTGAGAAGGCTATTCAGGAAAGGAGGGGGGTCACTGAAATATTCAAGGCTTTAAAAAAAAATAAAAAAATAAAAAAATAAATAAAAAAAAATTGGGGGATTTATGTTATATAGTAAGAATATGGTATCAAAATTTGTAATATTCTGTCTGCGGACCACCTGAATCATCTTCACAGACCACAGGTTGAGAAACACTGTCTTAGGGGATGTAGCTGAATTTGACAAAAAATGGTGGTAGCTGCTGCTGCGCTCTCCCAACAGTGTTACTAACTTTTTCAAGCTCTGTAATGTTCCAGCGACCATGTATCTGCCCACTGCCCAGGGCAGCTTGAGACAGAACAAACTTGTCACCAACAGCCATTAGCAAAGCCCCCCCTCCCCCACCACACCCTTGAATATTACCGTGAAAACGCCAGAGCGCATGCATGATTGGTGACACCACAAAGCTGTCTCCATGACAGAGAAATAGTTCACTGGTCTGGCCAACAGATGATGTTCAAGAGTTTCCCTAGCTTTCATAAGTAATAGTATATTAGAGAACATCATTTTTATAAATATTTATTTTCCTTTCACTACATTTAATTTTTAATTTAATTTAATTTAGTTTAATTTATTCTCGATTCGTAGGAGGTGACATGTCTCAGTGTCACTATGTCTAGAGCCACCACTGGACTGAAGGTGTGGTATCAGAACTGTGGAGGTGGTGGGTGTTATGGTCAGACAATCGGCAAGGAGCCTCCAACATGTAGTCACAATGATTCTTCAGCTCTGTCATTGAGTCCTTATCTGCTGAGAGGGTAATTAGGTAAGAGTTTTTAACATGTTTCTTAAAATATTTCATGCATTTATGGTCATTAACCTGTGGCGGAGGAGATGGACTACAGATTACACCAATAAGTTATTTCTGGCTGTGAATATCAGACAACTTTGAAACCAACACTTTTTTTACTTTTTTGTTGGCTTGCTGGGCCTAACACAGAAATGGATTTTCTGTCATAGTTTACTCTCCTAGTCTTTGAACATCCTTCTTCATCACATGGCAATGGCTTCCTTCTCAATTTTCCCAGGGAGAATGGATTGCCTCCTCTGCCATCTACCCCATACTGAAAAAATTTGCTGTAGATGCCATTAAGGTCTTCATTTGTGCCCCCATGGGTTCTGTGTTATACCCATTGGACTGGGTCCCCACATCACCATTCCAGCCTACTGAGATGGAGAATGCTCACCAGGCAAGAATTACTCAAGCTGAGGATAGTGAGTTAATGGTTGTGTATGATGCAACAACCAAAGGTTGATTTCAGCATGTTAAAACAATGAAGAGTTCAAGACAATTAAAAGCTTATTTCGAATAAATTATGATGAGAAAAAGACCAGTTGGAAGACCAAGAAGAAGATGGACAGACCAACTGAAGGAAGACATACAGAGAAGAGGCTAGAATGAGGAATCTATTATTCTATTACAGACAAGGAAACTTTTCTAGACAGGAGACAGTGAAATATGACCATCTATAACAACCAAGAAGGAAACACTGGAAGGCTCATAAACCGCACCCAGGAAACTGAAGATAGTACCCAACCATAATGAATAGCAGACAACCCCTTCCTAAAACCCCTCCTCCTTCTACCCTTCTAGAAACAGCAACAAGGATGCTGTGTAAGGAAAAATCAAGAACTTCTTGCAGACAACTTGTCAAAAACCTATTACCAGTATTCTTATAATGACTTACCAGTTTACATTCTTCTGCTTTGTCATGGAACATTTTAATTTTCTTAGACCAAATTCACAGGTACACAATTTTATAACAAGAAACAACAATAACTTGTACAAAACGCAACATGATTGTCATTAGTTCAAAGAGAAGTTAATTATTTTGGAAATATCTGTTTAATAAACTTCTTAACACTACAAAACAGTTTGTAGGTAATGAGGATGTAATTAAAGTAAAACTGAAGGATTTTCTTATTAACAGCTCCTTCTACTCCACTCAAGAATTTCTATGAAATAATTAATTGATTCTAACATGAATTTTGAGAAACATTAGTTGTAAATATCAATTCGTTTTTTATTTTGTTTTCTTATATTGATTTTGCCTTTGTAATATATAATAATTGTTTTCACTGTAATTATTATACACCTTTTATGTAGATATATTATAGCATGACATATCTAGGTGTCTTAATTTATTCATGAATTTAATTTTGTTATCTCAGATAAAAAAATAAAATAAAAAAAATAAAAAATAAAAAAAAATTATTTCAAACAAGAAAGAATTCATAAGTTATAAATATTGAAAAATCTTGAAAGTATGTGAAAATATAAACTGCCATAACCCGACAATTTATTCTTATATGGTGTACATTTATAAATATGTTCAATTTAACTTCAGTACCAATTTAACAACAAACATGAACATCATCATGGTTAGCCTGAATATAAATTTACTAAGCCAAAGAAATAAAATAGAAAAAAAACTATAATTTTTGCAAGCAATATGACATTTACAACTAACAAACAAAATTAATGAAATATAGAAACACCAAAGGCATGGTGTTGATTTTATAAACAAAGAGTTATTTGAAATATATGCTCTACCTATTAACTCATTATTGTGCATCAGACTGAGCGAGTTTCCTCTCCAGAGCCATCATATGGGCAAGAGAGCTTGTACAAATTTTAGTACAGTTCAGAATATGTGTGTTTACCATAAGTCAGCACTGTGGTGGGCACACCAACATCTCGATTTTCATTCAAACCATCTGAAGTCACACTTGTGCCAGTATGAACAAACACTTATAACTCTGTACTGGTCACCTCTTGATGGCTGCCAGCTCATATCAATGACCTCTTCCCTCAAGGGTCAATGGTCGAGTTCCCATCCAATTGGTACCTTCCGTCTTTGCAGACCCTGGGTTCCACTCCCCTTCTCTGCCCACATGTAGTCAGCCCAAACCCACTTCATTTCCACCTCTCTGAACTCTGGAATGTTTTTTTTTTTTTTATTAACTATTTTTGCTATTGGAAGGTCACAATCATGCATCCTTCACATATGATCTCTCTTCACTCAGACTCATTCTGAATGGCAGCGAGTTTTCCCTCTATGCCCACATTTCAAGGAATTGTATTTATTGATGCTTCCCTCTCTTTTTAATTTTCTTGAAAAGTTGATAACATACTATGTCTGCACTTGAGCACATAATATGATATGACATGGTGAATTCTTGAAATGTTCCCAGGCACCTTAAATCTTTGCTACTCTTAGCTCTGCATGTACCAATTCGACACAGTCTATTCACAGATGTTTATCCAGCTCAGGATATGGTTGAAATAGCACTGTCCAAGCATACTTCTGAGAAGCCGCCAGACATATGGTCCTTGAAATGGATCATTGTCCTTGGCTCATGGGCGGGCCCTTATGGAAAACTGTTTTTCATGTTGACCACGGTGTAATAAATCCAACTGTACTGCACTTACAGTAATAAATTAATTATGATGTTATCACAAAATTACAATCTATAACCATTACATGTTTCACAGCCTAGAGGTCCTTCCTACTAATTTTTTTTTTCCATCCCTTCCCATCCTGCGCTAACCTCTTCATCTCTACATACCCCTTACAGCCCACATCCTCAATTATCTGCTTCATATGTTCTAATCTCTGTCTTCCTCTACAGTTCTTACCAGCAAATTAAGCAATCCAGCATGTCTCAAAATATGACCTACCAGCCTGTCTCTTCTTTCTGTAAACTTCTTCCACAAACTTCTTACCTCACCCATCATTTCCAAAACTCATTCACTTCTTACTTTGTCTGTCCACTTAATTTTCAGCATTCTTCTGTAGCACTACATTTCAAATGCTTCAATTTTCATTCTTTCCGGTATTCCTAAAGTCCATGTTTTGCTACTGTAAAGTGCTTTGCTCCATACATAGAGTTTTAAAAAGTTTTTTCTAATTCCTAGATCAATATTTGAAACTAAAAGATTTCTCTTTTTCATTAAGGCTCTTTTTGCTAGTACTATTCTGCTTTTAACATCATTCCTGCTTCGGCCATTGCTTGTAATTTTACTTCCCAAGTGACAGAATTCACTTACTTCTCCTATTGCATCCTATCCTATTTTTTATGTTTAATCTACTAGTATTCGTATCATTTCTGCTACATTTTATCACTTTTGTCTTGCTTTGATTTATATTCAGTCCAAAATCTTCCTTCAGTATTTTGTTCATGGCATTCAGTAACTTCTCAATATCCTCAGCCCTCTCTGATAACAAGAAAATGTCAACAGCAAATCGTAGCATACTGATTTTTTCTCCCTGAAAACTTATGCCACATGGAAATTTTTCTTTGACTTTCTTCATTTGCTTCTTCTTCATACAAATTGAATATTAACACCCTTTTTAACTGATTCATGTCTCTCGCGATTCTCTACTTTTATTATTGTCACTTGATTCTTATATTGTTTATAGAGTATTCTTCCATCTCGATACTTTAGACCTGACTTCTTTAAAATTTTGAACATCTTTTCCCACGTAACATTATAAAAATCTTTTTCTAAATCACCAAATGCCATTAAAGTATTTTTGTTTTTCTTGATCCGCCCTTCAAGAATTAATCTTAAAGACAGAATTGCTTCCCGTGTACCGCCGTTTTTCCTAAACCCAAACTGATCTTCACCTACTATCTCTTCTACTACCCTCTCCATCCTTCTGTATATTATTTTGGTCAGTAATTTTGAAGCATGTGTTGTTAGACTAATGGTGCGATAATTCTCACATTTGTCAGCTTGTGCTTTCTTTGGAAGTGTGAAGATGATATTTTTATTAAAATCAGTTGGAATTTCTCCTGTTTCATAACTTTTTGATATCAGCATGAATAATCTTTCGATTTCTTCCACTCTATTACTATAACTATTACTCCGCGATTCACTAAAAGTGTGTGGCGGAAGCTGCATTACACCTATCCGGGAAGGTAATGGTTTGGAAGGGATATACTGATTATGGCAGGAGGCGCCCATGGGCTATTGTGAGGAACCATCCCAGCATTCGCATGGAGCAATCTGGGTAAACCATGGAAAATCCAGATCAGGATGGCCAGAGTGCTTTATCGAAAGTTACTACTGTAGGATTTTATGTTTAGTCGCCCGGTAAATCCTTTAGATTCCACTCCCTAATCGCTCGTAGAAAAAATGAGTACAGAAATGAATCGGTTCGGGCCCTGATTCCTCTTATCTTATTTCCGCGGTCATTCCAGCATATGAATGTTGCTGGTAGCAATATTTGTTTACTGTCATTCCGAAATACGTCAGTCGAAAATTTTTCAATTAGCTTCTGCTGAGAGCAAAGCCTTCGGTGCTCCAGGTCTTCCCCACCTAACTCCTTCAACATCGCACTTACGCTCTCCCTCCAACTATATACACCTGTCACGAATCGGGCGGCTCTTCTTTCGACCATCTCTAATGCCTCCATTAATCCCTTTTGATGGGGACCCAATACAAAGCAACAATATTCTAAGTGAGGCCGCACTAGTGACTTGTATGCAATCGATTTAACTTCCAGAGTGCATTGTTTTAAATTACGAACTAGAAATCGAAGCATACGATTTTCTTTCCCAATTACATTCCCGATATGCTCATTCTACGACAAATTATTGCGAATTGTTACCCCTAGGTATTTAGCGGAATCTACCGTTCTAAGGACAGTGCCATTAATTGTATATTCAAAGCTAAATGGTGTCACCTTTTTACTTACACGCATGACTTGGCACTTTTTAGCGTTTAACTCCAACTGCCAATCTTTACACCACGCAATTATTTTCATAATATCTTCTTGTAACAAAGCGCAGCCATCCAGAGTTATGATTTCACGATAAATAATAGCATCATCGGCAAATAATCTTTTCATCCCCCTTATTATGTCGCACAAATCATTAATGTATATGAGAAACAGAACAGAGGACCTATCACGCTTCCCTGAGGAACCCCGGACCTCACTTCAGTAAGTGATGAACGCTCACCGTCGAGAACAACACATTGTCTTCTGCCCTCCAGAAAGTCTGCAACCCAGTCGCATATTTGTCTAGATATGCCGTAACCGCGAAGTTTCCTAAGTAACCTAGTGTGAGGCACAGTGTCGAAAGCTTTTTTTAAAGCCTGATGGAACTAAATCAACCTGGGATTGCTCATCTATAATACGGCTCAAGTCGTGAATTAAAAGAGCAAGTTGTGTTTCGAAGCATCGGCCTTTTCTGAATCCATGTTGATTTGGGTTTAAAAGCTCACTTTCTTCCAAAAACCGCATGACATTTGAATAGATGATGTATTCTAAGATCCTGTAAAATATTGAGGTTAACGACATCGGCCTATAATTTTGAGGATCATTAAATTTCCCATTTTTAAACACTGGACTTACGATGGCGGTCTTCCATTCGACTGGTATTTTTCCTTGATCCAAGGAGGCGGTATATAATTTCAACAAATACGGCGCAATTTCTTTTGCATACCTAGAGTAGAATCTCGTAGGAATACCGTCTGGTCCGGGAGCCTTATTGGGATTTACATTCATAAGCAGTTTAGTTATTCCCTCGACATCGAGAACGAGTTCATTCATAATTTTGTTGGTACGATTGTTAAATATCGGAATCTCCTCCGAGTTTTCTGTCTTGAAAGCTTTTTTAAATACATTATTCAAAATTTCTGCTTTCTCTGCGCTAGTTTCTGATAATTCCCCATTTTCTTTAATTAACGACGGCATGACCTTACTAGAGCCTCTTATTAATTTGACATATGACCAGAACTTTTTTGGATTAGTAATCAGATCTTCGGATAAATTTCTGACTTTGAATTCTTTAAACGCATCACACATTGCCTTACACACTTCCGCTAGCAACTAAACTAATTTAGCGCGATTATACGAGTCCCCCGATTTCTTTACCGTGGCATGTAAACGCCTTTGCCACCTGAGCAAACGTTTCACTTCCCTATTGAACCACGGGAACATCTTACTAACCTTAATAAACTTCGAGCAAACAAATTGATTTAAGCCGGTTCATATTATTAAAAAAAAAAAAATCAAACCAAAGATCGTCAACATTTGTATGTAGCGTGTACGTTTCAAAATTTTTCACTAAATGATCGACCATAAATGCATCGTTGGCCTTATCGAAACAATATACAAGTTCGCCTTTATCATGCTTCAAATTCAGCCAAGATTTTAAAGTTACCACAACCACCTTGTGATCACTTATACCGTCTTCTATACAAACGGTATCTACAATATCCGGATTGTTTGTAAGAAAAAGATCCAAAATGGACGAGGAATCTTTGACGTTCCACGTTGGCTTTTCGACCATCTGTTCAAGATAATTTTCCGCGAATGATTCTAGGAACGTTTCCGTTACTAACCTATCTCTTCCGCATGACTTGAACGTAAATGTATCCCAGTTAACTGAGGGTATTTTAAAATCGCCTCCCATGATCAATGTATGTTCATGAAATTTATGAGAAATACTATTAAGTGACTGTCTAAAATACTCCTCGTTATCTAATCCAGCACCCGGAGGTCGGTAAAATGATCCTATTATGAACATTAAACTTTTGCCGATTTTTACCTTTACCCATATTAACTCGCAAAAAATTTCCGTTTCATTTATTACGGAGCAATTGACGGTTTTAATAACGGCCACGAACACTCCTCCACCCATTGAGGTAGTTCTGTCTTTCCGAAAAACATTGAATTGAGGAGCAAATACTTCGCTAGATTCTACCTCTGAAGTCAACCAGCTCTCTGTTCCTAATATTATATCCACATCGTTAGTCGGAACTGTAGCGTGGAAATCGGCTACTTTCCCTCTAATACTCCGACAATAGTGTGGTTTATCCGATATGCTCTCACAAAGGATGCCATCCCTATTGTTATGCTAATTAGGCCACTTGACTTGAGGGCCACTTGACTAACCTCAGTTTCACCTCTATTGTTCTATTATAATACTAATTAGGCCACTTCACTTGAGGCCACGCCCCCTCCCCCTCACTCCCCTCCCCTCCCCTCCCCTCCCCTCCCTACCATCCCTCCCTCCCCTCACTCCCCTCCCCTCCTTCACTAACCTCAGCTTCCCCACCCTAGCACCAGCTGCCCTTGGGGTTCTTTGTTCTATTGTTCTCTCCCCTCCCACCTGTCAATCATTTTCACACCAGGCCTCTTGTTTGTACACCTACCTTCCCCAACCCTAGCACCAGCTGCCCTTGGGGTCCTTTGTTCTATTGTTCTTTTGTCAGGCAACTTGTCAGGCCACCTGCCTTTTCCCCTCACCCCTCCTCTTTGGGTGCATTCAAGCGTCACAATCAGGGACTGCTTCCGTGTATTGTTAGGTCAAGTGCCCACTTCTGAACGTCATCTCAATCAGGGTCTGTCATCTCAATCAGGGTCTGCGTCCTTGTATTGTTAGTTCAAGTGCCCACTTCTGAACGTCATCTCAATCAAGGTCTGCTTCCGTGTATTGTTAATTCGAGTGCCCACTTCTGAATGTCATCTCAATCAAGGTCTGCTTCCGTGTATTGTTAGGGCAAGTGCCCACTTCTGAACGTCATCTCAATCAGGGTCTCCTTCCGTGTATTGTTCGGTCAAGTGGTGGGCAGGTACAAACCTATTGGAACCTGATGCCCTGCCTCTGACCTTGAATTCGAAACCCCTTGCCGGCAACCGGTTTGTAATCGATACGCCCCGCAAGAAACCGGTTTGTAGAGCGGGTGGGCAGGTACAAACCTGTTGTAACCTGATACCCCGCACCGAGAACCAGTTTTTGTAAAGCGGGCGGGCGAACAAAAACCGGTTCTCGCTACCTGGGGTAAGACGTTCACCTATTTACGCTTGGCTAGGACATTCATGAATTGAAGTTTAATAATAATAATAAAAACACATTGTATTTAATTTGATTTGTTTCTCTTAATTCATCCACCATTGGGCAATTAAAAATACATTTTCAACGGCATATACAGCATTACAAAATATGTGTCCTTTACAAAGTTTTATCAAATCGTTTTTCACGAGTTCTCGTAGAGGTGGACACCCCAGATCTTCAACCTTTTAGTTTTTCCTTGGCTCAGTGCTTTATGCTTCGCGGCCTGGAGACAAAGTTTGTGGGAATGTTCGAAGTTAGTAACACTATCATAGTTTAGTTATTTAAAGATGAATGAGATTAAAAATAATGATAACAACGCCAACCTGGACTACACTACATGTATTTTCAATGAGTTAATGAATTCACTTTCATCTCTCGTACTTCCAGGGTACAAAATATATTTAAGGATAGTGCAACTTTCCTAACAGTCATCATATAGCTATGTGAAACTTTCTGACGAATTTTTATTACTAGCTACGTATTGGAGATTTCATTTTAATGTCTCCATTTTATGCCTCGATAGTTCTTAATTCCTATGGCATTTACTTTCTGTTACTATAAAAGCGTCTCACGTAATTACAGATCTTTTAGCGCCAGAGCGACTTAGTGGTTAAAGCGTCTGACTGGAGACTGAAAGGTTCCCGGTTCGAAATTCCGTATCGGTGGTGGATACTCATAGGCATGTAACCAGACATAGCTTGCTGTGAAGTATTCATGGTTCATTTTTCTCCGTTAAACTGCAGGTGCCCTTAAGTAAGATAAGGAAGGAAGGAACTAGCCACCCTATCTCCAATATATCTCCTTCGGTAAGGTTTTAACCAGAAACTTAAAGTACTTTTAATTGTGCGCGCTAAGAGTGAGTGGCTGTTTAGAAAATTAAACTCCGCAAACAACGCAGTAGCGTTCACGCAGCGTCGTTGATGGTTGTACGTAGAGATTGAATCGAAAATTTACTGCCGCTGCTGCATTGTAATAAATTATTTAGGTGGAATATACCGATTCCACTAGGATCATCCTGTACTAAGAAATGTCCCCAGAACAGATGCAGAGGTGTTTCCTAGTGACCAAGACCTACTAACTGCGATAAGTTCGGCGAAAGACGTTTGTGACGGCGAGTGTTTTGGACAAAGTTTTGTGCATATTCTTACGGCTCAGACCGAGCGTGGTGGGTGAGCGGTTAACTCTCTGGCCTCGCATTCGGGAGGACGCGGGTTCGAATCCCCGTCCAGGCATCCATCGCGCGGTAGTGAGAACAAACAAGTATCTGCGCATTCGATGGAAATAAATATGGAGTCACGTTTATAGTGCGATACACTGAATGTCAATTGTGGATAGGAACGAAGCTCAGTTTCCTTATTTCACCTGTCTAATGTTGTGGAAAAACCTTGTAAAATCGAAAGGTGTTATGCCTCTTCAGTCGTCTCTCATCGTGAACTTTACAGACGACAGAGGATTGAACGAATGAACGGGAGAGAATTCGACTATGGTCCTTTGTGGGAACCATCCCGGCATTCACCTCAAGCGATTGCGGAAAAACCTTGTAAAATTGAAACTTGGTTGGCCGGACAACCTGCGTCGTCCTAAGTTCCAGGCCAGTGCAATCTGTATCAACCCAATTGTGGAAAGGAACGGAGCTCAGTTACCTTATTTCACATGTCTGATGTTGCTGGCTGCAACGTTGTATGACAGATCAATTTTGATACGCAGGTGGGTAAAGAATGTGCTTGAAGTGTATAACGTATATGTAAGCAATTAGGTTAGTATGGATATCACCCGAAAAATTAATGCTATGGAAAAGCCTTTTTTATCTGGCTTCCCCTCGTTGACGTTTAAAATTGTTAGAAGTGGGAAAGGACCGGGGAGCATGTAACTGGAATAAATTTGGCAGTGACCTTTTGAACAAACCAAGGCGAAAATTCAGATGTGGGATTCGAAACCGCATCTTCCCGAATGCGAATCTCATGTGTATCAGTGTCAGGCCACGAACCTAAGGGATCACCATAGTAAGTGGATAAGTTATTAGCGTACCAGTATGGCTTTACGCCTCGTCGACGTCGACATCATTAGAGGCGGTAAAGGATTGGTGCAGGGAACGGTCACCTTGAGTGATTTGGGGAAACCAGAATATGGATGCTCAAACGGGGATTCGAACCAGCACCCTCCGGAATGCATGGTCAGAGCGTTAACACTCACCCACCACGCTCGGTAATTTTCGTGGACAATACTGAAAAATATCTATTCTGAGAAGTAATTTTTTTTGCATGGTGCTTCGATAATTATGAAATTTCCAACATCTGAAATGACTGGTTACGCAGATATTGCTGCTACCAGAGACACAGGGAAATAGTGTGAACTTTGACAAAACATCTTTAGCTGGGACGCTGCATGTTAGAGACTAATACAGTAACTCTAATCAACTACACAATCTATCAACTAACCGTTGAAACACAATATCCGTAAAGTATGCAATATGTCTCTGCCAAAGAAACGGGATAAGTAGCAAGATTGATACGAAAGAAAGTTACTGTACAGCGATGTAATGGAAGTTCAACTGTAGGCACGCAACTACCTGTTTTGTACTGCCGTTATTATATCAGAAATAGAACAACAGTAAAGCAACAAAAATTCACAATAGCAAACATGTAGAGTTTCCACACACATATCACAGACATTGCGCACTAAATATGTAGGACAGTAACTAACAGGTACTACTTTTACCCGTAACGTCTGTCAGCTATGGAAAATAAGACTGAACGATCCATGATTCGGATTCTACGTTAAACTGCAGGCCCCAGAGGAAAGGAGGCGGCCGTCCTACCACTGGCGCAATGGCTTTGTATGCCCACCCTGTCTTTCGGCGCTGTAGAACTGAATGCACCAACAACAGCTATCATCCTCAACACACTACTTTGAACGTACAATGATTCACACAAATTAGTAACGTTTATGAATACTTCCACATTGGGGAGTTCAATGGAAAGAATCCAAGTTAATTTAACCTTCTAAAATCGCCGGAATCTTTAACGAACTACGTTCCAAAATTAGTAAGCATTGATTAACAGTTTGCCTAATAAAATTTCTTCGTTCACAGACACATACACACAGCGACATGGTCGAAATTTTAGTGCCCCATCGATTTGCAGTAGACCTATCAACAGCATCGTCGGTATAAACACCCTTGAAACGACGACGAATCTCAGTAGGAATCACTTTTTCATCAGTTAAAAATTAGATAACAGCACGATGTTTAACTCGCGTTGACACAGCAGTAGAACACGTCTCTATAATTCCGCTTGTGTTTGTTAATAAAACACGGGGCAACCACAAAAAATAAATTGTTCTCGTTTCAGAGTAAATTCGTGTATGTCGGTCTACATTCTTACTGTCAGGTTTTCTTTTGTTTCCCAAAAAAGGATGAGTGCTTGAATCATTTTATATATATTTATTTGGCGTTTAACCTTTCCGTGATACAGTCATACCAAGTAAAATTGTATTTTTCTAAACTTTTAGGTTATTATTTCCGACAAACGATTGGATTAAGCGATACATATGGTAACATTTTCAGCGGGAAATAAATGTTTAATGTTGATTGGTGACAGGATGCCCCACCGCTTAGTAAGAAGAACGGTATATTGCGCGGCCCAAGAAGACCGATATTTTGCGCGCCGGTTTTCCCCGATACAACGCCTTTGTATTTGTTCTACGCAGCAGACGCTTACTGTGGGGTGAATGCCGGGATGGTTCCCACAAAGGACCATAGTCGAATTCTCTCCCGTTCATTCGTTCAATCCTCTGTCGTCTGTAAAGTTCACGATGAGAGACGACTGAAGAGGCATAACACCTTTCGATTTTACAAGGTTTTTCCACAACATTAGACAGGTGAAATAAGGAAACTGAGCTCCGTTCCTATCCACAATTGACATTCAGTGTATCGCACTATAAACGTGACTCCATATTTATTTCCTTCGAATGCGCAGATACTTGTTTGTTCTCACTACCGCGCGATGGATGCCTGGACGGGGATTCGAACCCGCGTCCTCCCGAATGCGAGGCCAGAGAGTTAACCGCTCACCCACCACGCTCGGTCTGAGCCGTAAGAATATGCACAAAACTTTGTCCAAAACACTCGCCGTCACAAACGTCTTTCGCCGAACTTATCACAGTTAGTAGGTCTTGGTCACTAGGAAACACCTCTGCATCTGTTCTGGGGACATTTCTTAGTACAGGATGATCCTAGTGGAATCGGTATATTCCACCTAAATAATTTATTACAATGCAGCAGCGGCAGTAAATTTTCGATTCAATCTCTACGTACAACCATCAACGACGCTGCGTGAACGCTACTGCGTTGTTTGCGGAGTTTAATTTTCTAAACAGCCACTCACTCTTAGCGCGCACAATTAAAAGTACTTTAAGTTTCTGGTTAAAACCTTACCGAAGGAGATATATTGGAGATAGGGTGGCTAGTTCCTTCCTTCCTTATCTTACTTAAGGGCACCTGCAGTTTAACGGAGAAAAATGAACCATGAATACTTCACAGCAAGCTATGTCTGGTTACATGCCTATGAGTATCCACCACCGATACGGAATTTCGAACCGGGAACCTTTCAGTCTCCAGTCAGACGCTTTAACCACTAAGTCGCTCTGGCGCTAAAAGATCTGTAATTACGTGAGACGCTTTTATAGTAACAGAAAGTAAATGCCATAGGAATTAAGAACTATCGAGGCATAAAATGGAGACATTAAAATGAAATCTCCAATACGTAGCTAGTAATAAAAATTCGTCAGAAAGTTTCACATAGCTATATGATGACTGTTAGGAAAGTTGCACTATCCTTAAATATATTTTGTACCCTGGAAGTACGAGAGATGAAAGTGAATTTCATTAACTCATTGAAAATACATGTAGTGTAGTCCAGGTTGGCGTTGTTATCATTATTTTTAATCTCATTCATCTTTAAATAACTAAACTATGATAGTGTTACTAACTTCGAACATTCCCACAAACTTTGTCTCCAGGCCGCGAAGCATAAAGCACTGAGCCAAGGAAAAACTAAAAGGTTGAAGATCTGGGGTGTCCACCTCTACGAGAACTCGTGAAAAACGATTTGATAAAACTTTGTAAAGGACACATATTTTGTAATGCTGTATATGCCGTTGAAAATGTATTTTTAATTGCCCAATGGTGGATGAATTAAGAGAAACAAATCAAATTAAATACAATGTGTTTTTATTTATTATTATTAAACTTCAATTCATGAATGTCCTAGCCAAGCGTAAATAGGTGAACGTCTTACCCCAGGTAGCGAGAACCGGTTTTTGTTCGCCCGCCCGCTTTACAAAAACTGGTTCTCGGTGCGGGGTATCAGGTTACAACAGGTTTGTACCTGCCCACCCGCTCTACAAACCGGTTTCTTGCGGGGCGTATCGATTACAAACCGGTTGCCGGCAAGGGGTTTCGAATTCAAGGTCAGAGGCAGGGCATCAGGTTCCAATAGGTTTGTACCTGCCCACCACTTGACCGAACAATACACGGAAGGAGACCCTGATTGAGATGACGTTCAGAAGTGGGCACTTGCCCTAACAATACACGGAAGCAGACCTTGATTGAGATGACATTCAGAAGTGGGCACTCGAATTAACAATACACGGAAGCAGACCTTGATTGAGATGACGTTCAGAAGTGGGCACTTGAACTAACAATACAAGGACGCAGACCCTGATTGAGATGACAGACCCTGATTGAGATGACGTTCAGAAGTGGGCACTTGACCTAACAATACACGGAAGCAGTCCCTGATTGTGACGCTTGAATGCACCCAAAGAGGAGGGGTGAGGGGAAAAGGCAGGTGGCCTGACAAGTTGCCTGACAAAAGAACAATAGAACAAAGGACCCCAAGGGCAGCTGGTGCTAGGGTTGGGGAAGGTAGGTGTACAAACAAGAGGCCTGGTGTGAAAATGATTGACAGGTGGGAGGGGAGAGAACAATAGAACAAAGAACCCCAAGGGCAGCTGGTGCTAGGGTGGGGAAGCTGAGGTTAGTGAAGGAGAGGGAGGGGTTGGGAGTGAGGAGAGGGAGGGATGGTATGGGGAGGAGAGTAGGGGAGGGGAGGGGGAGTGAGGGGGAGGGGGCGAGGCCTCAAGTGAAGTGGTCTAATTAGCATTACAATAGAACAATAGAGGTGAAACTGAGGTTAGTCAAGTGGCCCTCAAGTCAAGTGGCCTAATTAGCATGACAATAGGAACCTAATTAGCATAACAATAGGGATGGCATCCTTTGTGAGAGCATATCGGCTAAACCACACTACTTCCGACAATTAAGGATCATTATCCTTAGCGGCTTAATATCGGTATCTGAAGTGTCTAAATTCGCAGTTTTACTATTTGCATTCCAAAATGAAACGGGTGAAGTATTTGGAGCTGTAAATTTTGATTTATTCATGCCGTCACTTCCAGAACCAAGATCTAGGTTACCGAGGCGTTGTCTTCGTTGAACTGAGGGATCTTTGGGCCTCATGGTGTTCCTAAAAAATAATTCACATCAAGCCGGTTCCATATTTTAGCAGCCACCTTGGTCGCCATTCTTGGTGTGTAGTGGACGCCCGACCTGTCAAATGCGTCCCAGCTGGTAGCTATCATCGGTCGAAGGTCGACGAGGCCCCAGTTGTTTTTTTCGACACAGCCCCTGTAAACTACAATTCTAATTATAAATCTTCCACCATATGGCTGCCCCACAATCGATGCGCGGCACGACACTACAAATGGAAAACTGCAACGTTACCGAATTCTAACGCGCTGATTCAGACGCCTTGTGGCTCAACTTGTCCATATTTTTCACTATGTCTGAAACAGAATCGTTAGTACCGAGGTTCGCAGCTACCCTTAACTAACGGCAGTTCAGTTCTCTAATCGCTTTTGGAATGGCCTCCATGACAAGTGGTACGGTTGCTCTTGGAAGACAAACAGAATGAACGTTAGTATTAGGGTCTGCACCATTCTACTCAGCTACGTCTCGTAGGGGTTTCTTCAGACGTTGAACGTTGGAGCTTTCAATGATAAGTAAACCATTCCCTGGCATCACTCGATGTCTGAGAAAAAATCTTCCCTGCTGTGCTTGTGGGCCATTCGCATTAAGATCTTCAACCTACTGCAAAACTGAAAACGAATTACTTAGGGGCAAGATATCATTTTCCCGTCGGTTACTTTGGGATTTTGATGTCTTTCTCCTTGTCGCGGTCGCTGTTTTTAGTATAGATTTGTAGTATAGATTTTAGCGGTAATGGAGGCAGAGTGCTTCCAAGCCAGCACAGGAGTATGAAGTTTACACCGTTCATATACGTCACCGGCAGTATCCTCGTAGCAGCCGATCGGGAAGGTTGTCTCACCGTGTGCGCGACCAGCTCGTACGGAAGTTTTCGAGTTCACGAGAGTGTCTATATTATTTGCGATTTATTCAGTCTGAACTATCCGAGTGATATAATTAGTATACGTTCAAAGTATCTCGTGGTACAACTAAACGATGGATGACCCGCCGGATAAGGAACAGACTATAAAGACGGCTTTAGAAACGTGCTACACAAACATCCAAATTCCAGTCTCACAATCAGTGAACTATACCACCAGTGATATGCCACACCCTCAAGCAGTAATCTTAACAAGTAAGCAAACTATTTACTTCCCATACTTCAGAAGAAGAGCAGCAATGCTACCAACAACCCCAGCATCTACAGCAACAGCAACAACAACATCAGCAACAGCATCTGGAGATGGAAACTGGGCCGGGAGTCGTTGCGTCACAGGACCTGCACTTACCTCCAGGCGCTGCCATACACAACATGACTCGGAGAGACGACAATCCTACAATCAGGGGTGAGTCGAACCAGCCAGTGAAACGTAGATGTGTGCAGAGACCAGAAATGGGGCAGAACAAGGAAGTCTCACAACTAACATTACAGACGGAAGAAGTAGATATGCTCGATACAACAAGGTCTATCGGGGTTAATCTACCCCCAGCCACGGGGTTAGACCAACCCAGTCCTAACCACTCGCAATCTGATTCGATAGCTCCTACTTACAGAAGCAAAGACAATAGATACAACCCTACAGACAGTGGTCCGTACTATATTTGCGTAGAGAACCTGGATAGGAATATCGGCAACTTGCACCCAATGGCTATAGGTAAATTAATATTTCAGCATAATAACAACATGAAAAGGGACATTATCAACATCATCTCCATGGTGAAAAACCATCTTAGAATTGAAACTAGCACTGCAGGTGTTGCCAATTCAATAGTACAATTAGAAATCTTCAAATCAAAAAACTTAGAAGTATACATCCCTAACTTCTTGATCCACAAACAGGGAATTATAAGGAATGTGGACACCTCCCTGAGTGAGGAAGATCTTGTACAGGAAATAGTCTCCCCTGTCCCAGTGGTGCGTATTAAACGCTTCACTAAAAGGAGCCAGTCGAACCAAGATCTTGTAACACCCATACCCGTCTGTTTGGTATCCTTCCGATCTCAGAGCCTACCGACCTATGTAACGATACTAGGAACCCGATGTGCTGTGGAACCATACGTTTCCCCTGTCATCCAGTGTGCTGTTTGTTTACGGCTGGGTCACCGTCAAGGCCAATGTAAATCTCGTGAGCCACGATGCAGTAGATGTGCTGGCCCCCACTTGGCGGTCAACTGTAATAATCTCTCAACTATATGCTGCGCCCTCTGTCGAGGCCAACATCATGCCACAGACAGAAATTTCCCAGTGTATCTCAAACACTGGGAAGCAAAACAAGCCATCGCGTTCAAAACAAACGCTACTTTTCCTGGCAGAGAACAACAATTTCGTGGCTACGCTCAGGTGGCCTCTACTACACCCCAGTTAAGTAGTCACACGGAATTTCCGGCTCTACCAGCACGACTACAGCACTGTCTGCCTACTATAAACTCAACACATCAGTCAATGTCACCCCTACTGCAGGCACGGCCACTACAGCCAACACTACAGACGCAACATCTAACCGTAGCACCACAACAACCACCGCCCTCAGATGCGGCACACCAAATTGCAATGGCACCATCAGCTCCAGTGGGGGCTCCATACAAACATTAGTAAATTCCTCTAGTATGCTTGAGCGCCCATTGTCACATATCTCTGAAAATACTGCTGCCGATCCTCCTAGATCTCTATTTACACCAACAGAGAGTATGCTCTGCTCAGCAAAACATTGAACAATACCTCAGCAATAGGTATGCCTGGACAAAAGACCCAAAGTCCTATAAAAACTCTCGTTTTACTAACGAAAACCCATCTTCAAATCTAAGAAAACATTTGTTTACTTACAATGGGCCAATGTCTCCTATTATCATGAGTAACCATCATCTATCGACCCCAGCCAGTCCGAAGGAAACCCCTCAAACCGCCACCTTGCCCTGGGAGGGCGATCAAATCATCCACAACATACAGCACGTAGCAACTCAACAACCAAATGCCTTCAATCAGCCTACTGAGATACCTTATACCAATAACGGAACCTTGTTAGAAAAATATTTAATCTAATTATGCTCCTGATCCAAGAAGCCAAATCACCAACAGCAGATACATTTAACCCAACTATAATTTTAGGAATGCTGTCAAATATACTACAAGATGGAGGGAATTAAGTTATTACAATGGAACGCTCGTTCAATCAGAGCAAATAGGGAACAATTTCAGCGAGAATTATGGGTTAATAACATTGCTATCGCTACCATTGCAGAAACCTGGCTAAAACCGGCACAACCCTCTCATTTCAAGGATACCATATAGTGCGCAAAGATAGGGATGATGGTAAAGGTGGAGTCGCCATACTAATACAAACAGACATCCCTTTTGCAGTAACTCACATTGATCACACGCTCATTGAATCCTTTGAAGTTGTTGCAGCCAGAGTACGGATTCAGAACCTGAACCTATCTATTGTCTCTGTGAATGTTCCCCCTAAAACAAAAATCGATATTGGCGAGTGGCGGCATCTTCTACAACAAACTGAGGAACCCTATTTAATATGTGGCCGACTTCAATGCCCATCACACGTCATGGGGTTGCGAACGAAACTGATATATTCGGGGACGCCTTAATTGAAATCATAGACGAATTCAACCTTTTCGTACTTAATGACGGCGCTCCAACTTTAGTGCCTAAGCCTGGCCGACGAGCATCTGCAATTGACTTAACACTTTGCTCCCCCTCTCTCGCAGCTGAATTTCTATGGAAAACTGTTCAACAGCCCCGGGGATCAGACCACTTCCCCATTATCTTAACGACAAAAAAAGTCAAACGTGGGGCAGAAACGACAACCGGCCACAAAATGGATCATTCGTAAGGCGAACTGGATCTTGTATTCTCAGTCAATCGAAATCTAACATTGCAAGAGTCCATGGCAACCAATCAATCATACAGCAATATCAGACATTCATCTCTATTATAAATGAAGCAGCAGAAATATCGATTCCCAGGTGGAAACAATTGCCAAATGCAAATAGAACCCTGATACCTTGGTGGAACGCGGAATGCTCACGAATAGTAGCCAAACGGAAACTAGCCTTCTCAACATACAAACAGAATTCTACTTGGGAAAACTACTTAAATTATAAGAAAATAGATGCCGAAACCAAAAGATTGTTGAAGGTAAGGAAAAAAGATCGCTGGAG
>JARYHS010008074.1:363303663-363348823 GCA_031002005.1 Vandiemenella viatica | reverse complement strand
AAAGTTCTAAACTAAAGTAGATCTTTAGAAGCTACAGACGTTGTCATTATCAACGGGTCGCGACGTTCTGCAGTCCATCACCTCACCAAAGTACAACAAAGAAGTGCACAACATTGTTTTAGACATTGTGGAGGACATACAGAAAAATTAACGAACGGGAATCATAATAAAGTTTTGGTGGGTAAGAGGACACTTGAACAGCAACTAATGAAATAGCAGATGTTCTCGTAAAAGATGCAGTAGAATCGGGTGTGGAGGTCTGATTGTTGCTACCTCTTCTAGATAAAGGAGCGTCCATAAACAACGTTGCTCAGTCAAGAGAGAGGGCGGGGGAAAGCTGAGAAAGTTTGTGATAGTTAAACCAGGGTACAGAATACACAACAGCATTTGGTTGTATATTTCCATCGCTTAATTATCTCCGTGTTTTAGACACCTTATGCAACCAAACCAGGGGGCCATGAAGACACTTTTGGGGAAGGAGGGGCGGAGTGGTTCGCCGCCCGTGTGGACGATATCCTAGCACTACACAGTCACCATTACTATGTCTCCTGTGTCGCCTCTTAAAGCTTGTAGTGTCCCTCTCTGTATGTCTTGGGATTAACTACTTTATAAACAGTTTACTGATTAATACAAAATAAATGATTGTGGTGGGGTTCTCTTCCGAGGTGGTCCTTCACATTAATACAAGTGAAACATGAATTATTAATGAGAAACATACTGATTTTAGAAACAATTACTTGAATGGGTAAATGGTTGTTCCCTCTTTGGTACTGGAATTTACAGTTCTTTAATTTTGTTGGAGCTCGTTGTGGTCTCTGTAGACGATTGCGTTACCGTGATGTTGAGCAGCGCAATGAGAAGAGTCGTGTCGGTGACCCGCGACTAGGGCTGTGTCGACGACCGCGGCGACGGGGCTTGCAGAGCTGCGTCGTGTTTCGGCAGGCCAGGTAGTCGCATCAGCTGAGCGAGGGTGGAGTGGCGTCTGTTGTCTCTCCTTCTCGACAGCCGGCAGCTCGTCCTCGACCCTGGGGACCTCAGCAATGTGTCCTCAGTAGCGCAGATCGCAAGCTGCTGTCTCGTCGCCGAAACCAGAGTCCCCCTCGTCCAGTCTCCGCCGGTCCGACATCGAATGTCCTCCTCCGTCCATTCTGCCTTCCTCGTAGACTCGCCTTGGGCGGAGTTCGTTCCTCTTCTCTCTCCCGATTGGTCGAATATACAGGGTGAGTTTTTTATCTTGAGACAACTAAATATCTCGAAAACTACAAATCCGATCAAAAAAAGTGGGTAATAAAAATTGTTCGTCTCGACGGGGGACATCCGATGATACCAAATTTGACTCCCCACCCCCACCCCCTAGGGGTGGGGGAAGGGGGAGAAAAAAAACTTAAATAGGAACCCCCATTTTTTATTGCAGATTCTGATTCCCCGGAAAAAACTACCCCTATTTGACCCCCAATTCGAGTCATTTTGGTCGATAGATGGCGCTGCATTTCTCAGAGTTTTCTCATTACTTGATGTACTTCCATTGCGTTCACATCGTCGCTCATTTCTCAGAGTTTTCTCATTACTTGATGTACTTTCATAGCGTTCATAACATCTCTGATTTATTTACTTCGTTCTGTTGCACGTGTCAATGAGAATGCAGGCTATAACGTTGCAAGAAAAAATTGAAATGGTCTACATTTATGGAGAATGTCGCAAGAATATCGATAATGCTGTTGATCTTTATGCTCATCGTTTTCCAGACCAGCCTCGATCGCGCGCTTCTTTTTACCGTATTATCCAACAGTTCACTCAGGAGGGAAGTGTGCACACAAACAAACGAAAATACCATCCGTTCCATGTTTCGTTGCATCAAGAACTTCACGGCAATGATTTCGATAATCGATTGACATTTTGCCGATGGTCGCTACAGAAAATACAAGAAGAACCCCATTTCTTTGCTCGAGTACTGTTTTCGGATGAATCCACTTTTACTAACCACGGCACCATTAATCGACACAACATGCATTATTGGAGTGTGGAAAACCCGCATTGGTTACGCCAAGTTGAACATCAGCGTCCGTGGAATGTAAATGTTTGGTGTGGGATAATTGGGGACAAACTTATTGGTCCACATTTTATCCATGGACATTTCAATGGGGAGAAATATCAACAACTCTTAGAGGACGTACTGCCAACATTGCTTGAAGACGTACCCTTAGACGTGCGACAAACAATGTGGTTTCAACATGACGGTTGTCCAGCACATTTTGCTGTAAGATCGCGGGAAGTGTTAGATCGTCTGTACAATCGTCGATGGATCGGAAGAGGAGGTCCAGTGCCGTGGCCTGCAAGATCACCAGATCTCACTTCGCCTGATTTTTTTTTATGGGGATACTTGAAGAATGAAGTTTACAGTGAAGTGCCAACAACGCCTGAAAACATGATTGAACGAATTACCAACGCTTGTCAAAAAATCACGCCGGATATGCTTCTTAGTTGCGTCGAATCATTCCAAGAGCGGGTAAATAAATGCATCGATGTCGGTGGTGATATTTTCGAGCACTTGCTTTAGAATTGTTGTTAGAAACAAACACGTGAGAGGCGAGGGGACTCACCAAAAACAAGCACCCCGATGGTGAGAGGCGAGGGGACTCACCAAAAACAAGCACCCCGATGGTGAGAGGCGAGGGGACTCACCAAAAACAAGCACCCCGATGGTGAGAGGCGAGGGGACTCACCAAAAACAAGCACCCCGATGGTGAGAGGCGAGGGGACTCACCTAAATCTAGCACCCCAAAGGGAACAGAAAATTACTACGTCCACGTCGTTGTTCCTGGGTAACGCAAAAAGTAATGTTTGACTTTCGCTATCTGCTAAAGAATTTGCATCAGTGCATTTTGAAATAATGTCCATTCCCATCCCTCAAGTTTGGAGGTGGGTGGTGTTATTGAATAGTTTTTGAAAAATATCAATCACATTAACTTGTATTTTGCTGATCTGATGTGTATTTCACGAGATATCCTCATTTTTAAATGAATTTTTGCTTATTTTGATTTTTGTCGATTGCAGCGCCATCTATCGACCAAAATGACTCGAATTGGGGGTGAAATAGGGGTAGTTTTTTCCGGGGAATCAGAATCTGCAATAAAAAATGGGGGTTCCTATTTAAGTTTTTTTTCTCCCCCTTCCCCCACCCCTAGGGGGTGGGGGTGGGGAGTCAAATTTGGTATCATCGGATGTCCCCCGTCGAGACGAACAATTTTTATTACCCACTTTTTTTGATCGGATTTGTAGTTTTCGAGATATTTAGTTGTCTCAAGATAAAAAACTCACCCGGTATAATAAAAAAAAACAAAAATATCAGCAACCAGCGAGAATGAATTCCATTGGCTGGGATAACCCCACCACCAGCGTCATTTTCTTGGTAGGTCACCCCCCTCCATATAACCATAGTCTCTGTGGGATGCACTTCTTAAGAACAAACAGTTTATTGTTAAAGAATGTTTCTTCGCCAGCGACGTCTGCGAAATGTCTGACAGCTCGGCTGGAACATTTTATGATTGGGGCTCTCAAAGAATCCTTTCGTTCGTCGAACATCCACACAGGGGAGCTCACAATGTAACACTGTGTCCATTGTTTTAAACAAACCTCTACTATATCCGAGAAGCTCTCCATCACTTCAGTAAATTAATGCCCCAAAACACTCGGTAACACAAGGGAAGTCTGTTATTTTGAACGTCAACCAGACCTCAATAAAGTACATTCTTTATTACTCACTAGCCTGTCCACTAGGTTACAACCATTATCCTTTCTATGACAAGTAATAATATTAAACATTCCTCATGATAACCTTGTCGGTCGAGAACCGGACTCAAATCAAATGATATGAACTTATGTAAATTAAATACATTATGGTAATAACACTACTGGATCTAACAACAACATTTCTTGTTACTGATAAATAATGAGATCTACAGAATGGGACATCTCAAGCTGAAAACATTTATTCTAACATCACATATACCGTGAGTTTCCTCTGACATGTCGTTGATAGTCCTGAAAAGTAGTCATAAAATTTTGCTGGAGGAGAGGGTCGTGGTATGAAAAATTTTGGGAACCATTACTATAGACTGACAGTACCGCGCATGCGTTTGGATCGTACAGGGCCAGCGCATTTGAACCAGCCAGCACGCAACGACGGATTATGCACCGAAAAACATTGGACACGCGCGGTCCCTAGGCTCAAACTCGCTTACAGATGCCACACGGGATTTTTCACGTCACGGGCAGCAATATATATATTGTCAGGCTGGTAGGCTTCACTATCGTAGTGGCACCAACAGCACCGCACATCACAGGGATATTGATACACGGTGTGTGTTTTCGAGAGTAAGAAGCTTTTTGGATATTTGAGCTTCTATTCGTCATTTCTAATTGTAGATGTTGTAGATGTTTTGCGACGTACCTGTTTCAATTGACAAATAAACAATTGCTACAGAAGACCCGGTTCTTTTTTCTTCCTTCTAAAAACTGCCAGTGTTGCCATTCATTGTATATCACTCGCGAAATTTTCGCACGGGCCACCTAGTGTGAATAAATTTTCATCTCGTTTGAAGCATCCTGCACATTTAGAGTAGTGACGTTTGAACTAATTAATCAATGTTTATGCACTTTGTGACAAGAGAAAAAACTGGACGTTCGTTGGTGTTTTTTCAATAGTTGTTACATACGGAGCAGTGGTTAATTAAATGAGGAACGGTGACCGGTGGCTGAAAATGTTTAGACGCAGGTGTGTCAGAGATCAAGTGGCTGGAGACGATGACTGGGTTTCTTACGGAATTTAGCTAAGCAAACGCCCGTAATGGACGAACGGAGCCGGTCCCCGGACACCTGCGCACCTGAAGGAGCCTGCTCAGGAATTCGGGCACACTCTGCTCCAGGTGCTCTCCAGGTACGTCTCTCCTGTAATTTGCTCACCAATTAGGCATATGTCTGCTTGTTTTCGCTACTGTTGTGTTAAAAGAGTTGCGGAAAATGTTACAAAGATTTAAACGTTAAAAATTTAAATTATATTGGATGTCGACAGAATTTCGTTGCATTATTACGAAACAGTGTTTCAGCTATAATTACAGTTATACGTCTCTCTAAGGCTATGTCGTTACCCTTTTAAGAAAATTATGAAACGTGCCTTAACTAAACTAACAACACGGTGGCAAAATTTTGTATCTTTAATTAGATTGTGAGTAACGTTTAGTCAATTCTTGGTTACGACGTTTTTACAGTATGGAAATCCTTCATTTAATGGAGAGGGTGATAAGGTAATGTAGCAGGGAAGTGAATTCGGTTTCAAAACCTTGGTCAGATCATTTCTTGAGTATAGTGTAGTTATGAGACCCACTTATTAGTATATTAGTAACTAAGTGGTTATCAGTTGCTGTTGATTCTGCTGGTTTATTAATAACTGGCTGGTGCCTACGACTTCGTTCGTGTTTGTAAAGAATTTTGATTAATAGCTACCAGCATGTAACCGCCACAGTGCACGATGGGAGACTCGAGGCTAATACCACGCACAGAAGCAAGTGATTTGCGCAGGGAATTTGGGACTGCAAAATGAAATATAAGGACACACATGTCTTTGGTCGAAATATGAAAATACCCTCCGTCGGCAGTTTCAACCACCATATCTGATATCTCCCACACCTCCACAGCTCCCGGCATTCGTCCAACATTGTACACGATGGGAAACTCCACACAAATATCAGTGGTCTGCGCTAGGTAGTGGTGGCTGTAGGGATATTTATAGGGCACACACGTCTATTTTTATATATGTAAGACTAGCTAGTGCCCACGACTTCATCCCTGTTTGAAAAAATTCTGATTGAATGCTACCCACATGTAACCACCTTAGTGTAGGGACACACATGTCTTTGGTCGAAATATGAAAATGCCCTCGGTCAAGTAATGTCAAGCTTCATATTTCCCACACTCTCACAGCTATCGACATCCAACCACGATAGTGTACGATGGAAGACTCGAGCATACTAGTGCACACTAACTCCAGTGATCTGTACTATGTAGTTGTACTTTCAAAGTGAAATTTAAGTGCACATCCGTCTTTAGTCGAAATAACAAAATATCTCTGGTCGACCATTTTCAACCACATTCCCACAGCTACCGTCATGGAATTACCATAGTGCACGATGGGAGACTTGAAGCTACTACTACACACAGACATCAGAGGTCTGCGGTAGGTACTTTTGAGTTTTGACTGCCAACGTTGTGCACGATGAGATACTCGATGCTACTACCACACAAAAACACCAGTGGTCTGTGCTATGTAGTTGAATTTTCAACGTAAAATGTAGGGACACACACGTCTTTTGTCGAAATACGAAAATGTCCTTGTTCTACCTCTTTCAACCACCATATCTCCTACACCCCCACAGCTACCGGAATTCTGCCAACGTTGTGCACGACGGGAAGCTCCATGCTACTACCACACACAAATATCAGTGGTCTGCGCTAGGTAGTGGTGGCTGCAGGGGGAAATATAGAGACACACGCGTCTATTTTTATATAATTCCACAAAACAGTGGTACCAGAAGCATTATATGCATCAGAAACAATCACGATTGGGGCTTCAGGCATAACAGAAGCGGAAAAAGTTGAACGCAAAATCCTTAGAAATTTTTTTGGAGCAATATATAAAGACGGTATATGGATGAAAAGACCAACGAAAGAACTACACGAACATACAGATCGACTGACAGACATGATCAGAAGACGTAGATTACAATTCTATGGACATTTACAGCGAATGAACAGCAATAGACTCACAAAGAGGTTCTTTGATGTGGTAAATGGTTCTCTCAGGGAAACCAATTGGTTCCAGGAAATAGAAGAGGACTTGAATCACGCAGGGATCAGCAAGGAAATGACACGGGAAAGGGGACAATTCAGGAACAAAATTATGAACACAAAATTTAAAATACAGAAGAAAACAGGAACAAAATGGACTGAACAAAGGAAACAGCAACACAGTAAGCGTATGAAGAGGTTTTGGGAAGAGAAGAGGAAGAAGACAAATACAAACAAAAACTGAATAATCATGAATAATTTGAGTTTAAACACTGACCTCAAGGGCAATAATGATTAATAATAATAATAATTCCACGTAGCCGAGACTGTTCTTACAAGGGATCAAGATGAACATAACTAATCGAATCAAATACAAGAAATTGAGGGGGTGTGAAGATGGGTAGTTAGATTTGTTTGTGGAAGTTACCACAGAACATAATCAATAAATGATAAGATACAAGAGATGGGTTGTAATTCTTTGGAAGTTCGCGGGGTTGGTGAAGAAAGTGCTGAACTAAATGAGGCGTATATAGCTGATGCGTGAACTGATATTGGTAAGAATTAGGAGTAGTATAAAGAATGGAAGATACGACCAGAAGCTGGTACTTGATTTCTGGTGTAAGTGAATGAAAACATTTTGGTATGTAGTTAAGGGAGTCAGAGAAAGGTGAAAAAATTTGTCTGAAACACTGAAAGAAATTAAAATCCGTTATGGGAAAAATAGTGCTAAAATAATTCGAGATAAAAAAATGGCAAAATGCGAAAGTAGGTATTTAGAGATGTTGACACTGGGATATTATGCTAAATTTTGCATGAAAAATTTGTGGAATACGTGATGTTCATACTATTATTAATTTGCAGTATCAATCTAGCGTTTACATCTGGTATAAATTCAGTCGATAGTTTTCTAACCAAAATTGAATTTTATGTAAATCTTGTTATGAAATTGAAATAATGGCCTAGAATAGACACTGGAACACTGGATGCTGTAATGGGATATAATAAATCGATAACAAATTTATTAGCAGTCTTCTGGTTTAGTTATTAAATCAAAAGGTGGTACATACGTTAGCGGCATACTGAAGGGCGCTAAATAATGCTGGAGATATTTTGGGTATAAAACGTCACGTGACTTGTAGTGGAAAGTACAATTTTGTTCAGCTCTACTGTTCCCTTGAGACAGAAACATTTCAAAAATATGCTTGTCTGATGCAGTGCTTTGCTGTGTTTGGTGTGTTGATTCTTAAGAAGGTCAAACTTTTCAGATGACATCCGGTAATTTTTTCGTTTGGGAAAGTATTGGGATTCCTCCTAGATCCTCTTCCTGCTACGTCGCTATGTTACTGGACCGACAAGTGAAATTCCGTTAAACATTTTATTCGAATTATCGCTGACATGAGCGCTGATTAGTGTCAGCATTTCGCCATATCAGTACGCTCTCCATTTCGGACTTCTTTTTAACGGAATATGTTGCGACAGTATCGTCAAACATTTCTGGAGAACCACCTACATAACTTTTTTTGTATGAAATAATAGTCAATTCTATAGTCGTCGAAACTTGAACCCACACAGGTGACAAAATCCTGCGCTCATGGCATATGGATTGATTTAGCTTCGTCCATATCTCTTAAGTTCATTTCAAGGTAATTGGAATTGATGCTGCTGAGAGAAAAGTGAAATAGCTGCCATACCTTTATTTGGATTTTACTCACAGCTTTTTTTCAATAGTCTCCGTCTCTAAAGACCTTGCTGTTAAGAGACTTTAAGCAGTTAAAAAAAATCAATAGTCTGTTTGCTGATGGACACATTGTGTAATAGATTAGAGAACATCGTCTTGACCTTGGAAATTCTGTGAACCTCTTTTTAAAGTAGAAGGCTCCCCGCTCTACGAAAAATGAAATTTTCTATATGACTCCTATTTCGAAAATTTACTTATGAATCTCCCTTTGATGATTAAGAGCTTCTCTCGATAAATGAGTAGTTCATCTGTTGGGGTTTTGCAGGTGTTTAGTGTAACAGTGTCAGTGCTTCCCATTACAGTTGGTTTCTTGTTGTTATTATTGTTGTTATTATTTTTACACATCGATTACCAACCATCCTCGGTTCAAGGCGTATATCGTGCTGAAAAAGTGACTTGTCAACGGCACTTTTGTCGAATCGTAGCTCCAAAGGAGTAGCAATAGTTAGTAAAAAAACTTTGTGGCATCTTTT
Source organism: Vandiemenella viatica (assembly GCA_031002005.1). Taxonomy (NCBI): domain Eukaryota; kingdom Metazoa; phylum Arthropoda; class Insecta; order Orthoptera; family Morabidae; genus Vandiemenella; species Vandiemenella viatica. The sequence goes on along the minus strand of JARYHS010008074.1, from coordinate 363,339,769 downwards.
ACTGAAATAAAATATCAAGCAATAAACATAACCCAATTCTCAACAACAAATTCCGAAGAGCACTTTGACTCGTTTCTGCACGTATGTTAAAGAATGTTGATGTCATCACCATAAACTTAGCGCTCCACTCTCGATTTTTGCAACCTAATGTACACCAAGTCTGGACAGTATGTTTATTTTATCAGGTGTTCGTGTTCCATACACGGCTCAGACTGGTAGACATCACATGGACACTAAACAACATCTGAAAAACAATTTAAGGATGGGAAAGAATATTGATGGAAGGAATTTTAAATATAGTGCTGTAGTAGCTAAAAGATGAACTGCAAAAAACGTTTCAGAAACAGCAATTATACCGAATTTTGCACGCACCACATCAAAAATTGTTCAATGAAAAGAAAACATCTAGTCACAGACATTTCTAAGAAAATCAAAGGTTCCTGAAGAAGACTGCCAGAAACGTAAAAGAGTTAAATATAGGTTTCATTTTAGCAAATCGCTTGAGATTCTAAGGTTAGTTGTAATGCGCGTTGTCTCTTTCAGAATACAAGGGCCATCAGATAAGAACAACACAGCATGCCTTGCGTGGGTTCAGAATTATCATCAATAGGTCTTAGAGAATGGATAATGGTCACTTGGTCTTAAACAACGGTTCACTAGTTGCTATTTGATGCCAATCTGAGAACAGTATAACTGCCGGCCCTGGTAGCGCGGGGTTAGCAAGCTGGCTTCTCGTTGCAAGTTTGAGTATGACTCAATGCATGAGCGTCCACTGTTTTACTATCATTTGTGACCATCAATAACATAAATACATTCGAGGAAACAAAAAACAAAATACAGATACACAATTGTTGGCTGAATGAATTTAAGATAAATTGGCAAATATACAAAACCAGCATGAATCCACTGCTGTATCGTACTTTCAAACCAAGCGCATCCCTACATTATCGCAGTTTTCCCTCTGATTATTTTTTTTCATAAAAATCTGTCGCAGGTGAACACTCCTGAGGCATCAACATCTCCAGAACACCGATAATCATTCACCACTACATTGACCAGAAGAACAGTGTCACTACACGCATGACCAGCTCAATTCATTGACAGCAGTAGTTCCAGCACCAACAACGACAAAGCAGATTTTTTTAAAGCAATTCTTCTCCTCCTATAAAAATATAGTATAGACTTTGAGGTGTACGATATCTGTCAGCTCTGAAATTATCGTTGGTTCTCTTCTGCAAGCGAGTAAAACTGTGTAATGACTAACCAAGTATTTTCTGCTGCCCAAAGAAAACTAATAAATATACGTATCAGTTGTGACAGCTGAAATCTTCGTCAAACGTGTAGGAAATCTGAATGAATTGTGGATTGGTAAAATAATTTTGAACGAAGAAATATTCGCAAAAACAACAGTATAGTAATACGAATAAAATTGGGGAACATACTGTCAGCCTACATCCAAGCTTCCCCACATAAATCGAAGGCTGTAATGTTTATGCATTCATGCCAATAGTATTACTAAGCGTAACAGCATAGTAAAAATGTTGATGGTACTCGTGGTGAAAATTAGTCTTTAGTGAAATCCAGAATTAATTAAAATCATTCAGGTAAATGATTCAGCCGTCCCAAAATCAGGAAAATATTACGAATTTTTCGTAATATGAAATAAATCCTGTAAAAAAATTTTTGAGGGGGAAACTACAAACACCTCAAAATTATTAGTTGAATCATAACATACAAGAGAAATCTGCCAGTGTGGCTGAGTGCATTAAGGCGCTCCTGGATCTGGGACGGGGCGTGAGCTCACTACCCCGCGTACGGGTCGGCCTCATTGCGGTTTTCCCGCGGTTTTCCACAATCATCTAGGTGAATGCTGGGACGGTCCTCAATCCCCGCCTCATAAACTGCACATTTCACAAACAAAAAATACATTTATCATACAGAACACACATAGTTATATGCTTCGCAGACATATGCCAACACTTTCTTCCAATAGATTAGGTACGCCGGGCCTAACAGGCGCGGTTATATTTGGGTCACAGGTGGCGACGCCACTGTCCACGTGGTCCTCGACGGCACAATCAGAGAAAAAATATATAGGAAAAACTAACGATAATTTTATCACTATTTATTTCAGACCCGCTACTGCTGAGGAGCGGCTATCAGAGGGAAGACGGTCTTGCAGCCTGAGGGCTGTGCTGGCCGGAAGAGCCCCATCTCCACCAGGGCGCCACCTGGTCAGCCAGAGGCCGGATATTGGCCACACACTGCGCCTCCCTTCCTGCCCGGCACGCCATAAATATCCCACGGATTAATCTACGTGACCTCGATTTATATCCTAAATAAGAATCACGCATAATGCCAGCAGCAGCTGAAAGTACTTCTCTACTTATAATGTCTAGCAGCCCCTCCACGGCTGTCTGGCGGTACAAAGCTCCTGGCACATAACAGGAAATCACTTGTTCCAATATTTCTTATTTCTCGAGGTTAAGTCAGTAATCAGAATTTAGGACTAACAAAAAGTTCCATTAAATACAGATACGCCCTAAAAGTTTATTTATTTACTAGTCGGCCTTACTAGTACTCACGAACCATGGATAACCACAATGCAAGCTACATACATTCAACTTCAGCAACCATTATCTAATCCTTGTTAGTGTTTGTCAAGAGGAAAGGAAAGAACTGGAGAAAGCTGATGGATCCATCTCTATATTCACCTGTAGCTGTTTCGAGAAACCATGAAAAACCGAGATCTAGATAAACGGACGGAACTCGAAGCCGCGTCCTCCCTAATGCTGTGACCAAGCGTTAGAGCTCACCCCCCATGCTTGGCTGGGTATAACATTCCACACGCCTTATCTCCGCCTGGCTTCCAATCATCTACTTCTCGCGCAATCCACGATCTCGAACACAATATGCTCGCGCAGGATTGTAAGTGCTTTCTCAAAAGTTCAACAATACACGGACTGTTCCTAAAACAACAGTTAGTGCTTCACCATTCGCAAAATTTATGAGAGATAATGAAGGACTGCGGTAAGAAACGGAAAGGAATTCGGCCTTCACATTTTTAAGGAGTCGCCTAAAGTGACATCGGTAAAACATGGAGAGGCGAAATCTGGATGACTGGACAGGGATTTGAACGCCAGACCCGTGTGTAAACTGCTCACTCATCAGGCTAGGTCCTCAAAAGTAGGAGAATGTGGTCTCCACACACTTCATTCTGCATTCCTGTAAATATCTCTTTATTTCCTTTTAGGGTGCCGTAGATAGTTCTCAAAAGCTGAATAAAACGTTGCCAGCCACCAACAGTGGCACGGCATCAAGTGCAGGCACCCACTCCACGTTTTTCTCTCCTCCCCCCCCTATTTCCCCTCTATGCTCGACAACGTTTTACTTATATCAGCTGTTACTAGTTTCTTAGAGTCATGTATACGAAAGGCCATAATTTTTTTTATAATGACGTAGATAAAAAGTAACCTTGGTTTTCGACCTGAAGGAGGTAAACTTGGCCTGTTATTCGAGATAGAAGGGCAAGTACCTTTCCTCCTGCCTTACCTAACCTAACCCGGTAATGATATCGAGCAAAGAGGACCTACAGTTTAACATACAATCCGTACCACGAAAGCGTTCTGGCGTACTACACATTAAAAAGCAAGCTGGGTCACAGATGAAGGTCGGGTTAGGGCATTTGAAAATCCCCGCCGAGACAGTGATTCGAACATGGGACCTATCGAGCTCCAATCACACGCCTTATACCCAGCCACCAGGTCGCTCAATAACGTAGCTGTTATGGATAAATTAGCTAGAAACACGATGAAATGCTCCTATGTTTGTCTGTTTTAAATCTATCTATACTACAATTTCGTGAGCTCACCCACATCGATAGCATTGGCTGGAGAACGGTGACGGACTACACTGGCCATCGCTCCCAAATTAACAGCGGCCATAGATATTACTTGAAATTCAGGTTATGTGCATTATTAAATAGGTAACTAAACAACTGCGATTAAATGAGTTGCCAGAATACATTCATTAAATTTGATTTTCGTTGTGTTACGTTTTTCAAAAAAAAAAATGGCAACACTTTACGGCTAAATAAACGTGGATTAAAATTGCACTTTAGAATTCAGTGAAGTATTTCCCGTCGCTGCGATTTTCATTAGATACTATCACGCTTCTCAGTCATCGCTAGGAATTTAGGCATTTATATCGGGCATCAAATATGAGTTACATAATATATGATGTTAAGGATATTAAAAGTAAAAACGTGGGTAATTTTTAATAGTGTTTCTTTGTTTTTAATGTTGAATGCGTGTTCACTGTGCTGGGTCGCATAATTTACTATGCCATTTTTAGGCATTTGGCGAGATCGTCTCGAAACATGTTTAATATTTCTATAATTTTGATCAGGTAAACCTCTCATGACCTTTGACCGTAGAAAACGGAATTATTATAGATCCGTGACCATTTACAAGACACCTTCACGGACTTACACTAGTCTGCAATATTTTCAACAAAACTTTATTACTGAAGGTAGGGATTATCCAGGCAATGAATGAACCTTCTTCTTTCACTTCTAAACTGATGTAACAATAATTTATTAATCTCGATCAATGTTGATTGGCAAAGAAACGTTGCAAAAATGACTTTGATCCATTCATGAATAATGCAGTTGGATTCAATAATTGTTTTTATTCGTGGTTCCAATTCCACGTTAAACTGCCTTTACCCTGTAAAATTACCAGGTTATGTTAGGAAGGGAGGAAAGCAACTGACCACCCTGCCTCCGATGCCGGGCTACGTATACCTCGTCCGGGACGGGTCCAACCAACCTTCGGGTTGAATAGCAAGCTTATGACAAGCTTAACTGTTTTTAGTCCCTGCGAGGAGTCTGAAAATATTTTAAGTGTCTCTTTTTCTCCTTTAAGATTTGTTTTAATTCACATATACATTTTATATACATGTAGATCATTAATATGCAATAAAATCTGTTACTGGAGTATTTCTGCCTCTAAAAAAATTTCCTAAATGAAAATACTGTATCACATCCATGAAATAAGTGTCAAGAAGCGGTCGATTTCTCCTGTAACGTATTCCCAGATCCTATCAGTCATAACTACAGACTCCCTTCGATTTTGGAGGTTGAAAGATTCAATCCGTTATCATTGTCCTCAAATGTACTTTATGAAAATATTTTGGTTATAATGTGAACTTCCTCTAAAATGTATACATTGTGTGACTTCACATGACAGTAAAACAGTAGCACTCAGAGCTGGCCCTACCATAATACGAATGGAGCGGCCGCTCGATGATCCGTCGAAAGATATTTGGATCCCCGCTTTCACCAACTATTTTTGATAACGTTAATGTTATTTTTCAAGGCCGAGTTCATTATTGTCGGCATTATAGTCTCTGCTATTTTCGTTAGTGAAGACTAATATAGTATTATTAATGATTGTCCACAAATTGGTGTAGTAGAAGTTTTTCCGTATAGGCGCAGCGTTTTATTGGGCGCACGCGATTAACAATCGTATTTTTCTTTCCCGCTGTGTATGTTTCGATATTTTATTTAACGTGGAGCTTGTGTTGCACCTCAACGAAGTGATGAGTACAGAGACATGCATACAGTTGTTCTTCTCGATTAGTAAACGCAATTTAATGCATACTTTGTTTTAAATAAGAAAAGTAATTACTTGCGTTCGGTTAAGAACGTTGTTAATAATAGAAAAAATAGACCACACTTAAAAATAATATAATATTTATTTCATTACTTACATATATTTCGATTTCAGTTTTTATCCCTTTCGCTCACAGCTAAAAATGTACTTTTTGGGATCCAAATTTTTAACTATTGCATATTTAATAAGGCTAGTTCCCATTAATGTAGGTAGTATCCTTGATCTGCTGAGTGGAAGAGGCGCTTCGCTGTGAATTTCAAGATATCTGGTTCAAATCACGCATTAATCGAGAATTTTTACGGGCTACGCTTTGTTCATATGAAGTAGGTCATATCACCCCATAGTTCGTATTCTACGTTAAACTATAGGTCCCAGAGAAAAGGAACTGGATGTCCTATCTCTGGTACACTGTAATAGTATGCCTCCTTCAGGACTATGCAACCAGTCATCGAGTTGCTAAATACTATTGATATCATCAAATTGTAAACAAATGTTACCACAGTAAATGCTTTTTGTTTCCAGTTCCTATCTTTTAATTAATTCAAAAGTTCATGAGCGCCAATTGCCTAATATGTCGCTAGCGTGGGTAAAAAAGGTTAACGTGAATTCCATTGATAACTGTTACACTGAATACAAATGATTAATTTTCTTTATTAATATTATACAAATTCAATCCTACTGAGAATTTCGCCATAAAATTAGCTTTTCGGGGTGACAACGCGAAGCTACAGCAAATACAGTTTACAAATTTTCACCTCTGGAAATAGAAAAAGGAAGAAACAAAATGATGGCGCAGAAATATACACTCAAATATATATGTCAATATTGTGTGATTTTTTAATTTCGTTTATTTTTCCATGGTTATATTAAGAATAATAATTAGTTATATACAACGTCTCAATAAAGATGATTGAATTCAACTGAGCTAATGATGATTAATAAATGGATCTTTGTTAAACAATAAAAAAATAAACTAAATTACTTTATCGTTAACTAAATTACACCATTTTACAACCTCACGATATTTTGAAAACAACCTAGGGCCAGAGCTGGGCTTACCAGATAAACCAAGTAGTTTGCCTTGAGTAGCTCCTAACATTTTGGGTTTAAAAGCTTAATTCTATTTCTCCTGTCGACTATTGCCTTTGTTTGCCGTCTTTTAAAGCCTAATGATGAACTCTTAAACAGAGATAGCATTTTATACTCGCTCAAGGCATTTCGTGGCGGATTTACGGCGGAAGCCTTGAACCGTATGAAGTGAGGCGAGAGATTCGTTTAGAGAAACTTTCTGGGATATCTTGCGGGCCAGCGGGGCAATATGTAACAGGACAACATCTGGAAAGTAGTTCTATATGTCAAGGACTTTATTTGTCGCAGGTAGATTAATGCCGACGTCCGCATGAGAAATTCTGCTCTTTGTGCAGTCGGCGGATTTGCGATCGGCCATAAGTCTGGACGAGGTCCGCGCCAGGCCAAAAGGCGACCCTGCAGGAGGCCCGCCTGTAGCCAGTGAGCAAAGACTTGCCCACTCTACATCTGCTGGCGTGTGAAACTAGGACGACGAAAAACAAGATAAAACTCTCTCCAGGTATGTAACTAATAACACAAGATATTTTAACTTCTAATTTGTCTGCAATATTTGATCAGTTTCATCTCGTGTTGTATGATGTAAGACAAAAAAGTTTTATTACTTGGCTAGTATATATAATTCAAAATTGATTGTCTTTTTAACGTCTTGGTAACAGGTGTTTGGAATAAATTTCCAAGAGAAGTGATGAATAATTTACCGAAAGAGTTTAAAGAATTTAAAGTAAAAATTGGTTGAGGGCAAAAGTGGGCTGGAGGAGGAAGGGAGAAGGGTGGGTGTGTGGGGTGATTGCGCTCCATTGCAATTTTATCAATTATAATTATTATTATTTAACTTGAGAATAATCAGAAAATTGCTATTTATCTGGAAAGCGTCACAACTTTTATTGAAATTTTAATTCACATTCAGTTTACAAGTCAAATTCATTCCATTTTTACGACAGTTAAGAAAGATGACATTACTTTATAGGCACAGTTTTCCGTATAAAGATTTTCATCTCTGTAGTTCCTCTTGCTGTTAAGCGTGTGTTGTAACAAATTCCCTTGAACCAATTAATAGAAGATTAGATAGTCTAATACTCTAACCACTGATAAATCAACTTCAATCGTTCTGCAATAGTCTCACCAACAATTCTGCAGGTTAGCTCTAAATTGTCTAATTGTATGCTGCGATTCATAGATCGAATCTTGAAAATTTTAATGCACAAACAAAGGAGATAACGAACAAAACTCTCTTGCATCCACATTTGGACTACTGTTGTGCAGTTTGGGATCCGTTTCGTATGGTATTGCTTGACGGTAAAAAGAAAGTACAGAGAAGAGCCACTCGATTCGTGACTGCTTGCCACAGTCAATATGAAAACGCCACAGAATTTATTCGTGGATTGGGCTGGTATTCTCTGGAAGACAGACGACGTAGATTTCGTTTGAACTTATTGGTAAACATGAGTACACTCACATTCATTTACGAGTGCGATGAAATACTTCGTCCATCAACCTATCTGGGTCGCTATGATAAGGCAGATAAAATTAGGTAAATAAGGTACGACAGTGATGCTCATATGAATTCATTTTCCCCTCATACCATTCGGGATTGGAATGCAGAGAGTAGAGGTTTGTTTTGGTGCAAAGCACCCTCTACCACCCACAATTTTCTGAATTGTAGCACGTAGATGTTAGTTTTTTGTTGGTTTCAGCTAATGTCTTGGGCGAAGAAAGTACCTAAGAAACAACAAGCCTGTCGCATTTGGAGATAAATTGGTAAGATAAGTTTCCACTGAACTTGATTCACGTCCAAGAATTCTTAACAAATGGGTGCTAATATGAATCTACGTTGCATAGCAGAAATATTGCTGTAACTTCATGATGACAGGAAGATGAAAGCAATAGTTCTCCAACACAAATAGGGTAATAACAGAGTAATGACATTGAAACTGAATCAAAGCACACTGGCCTCATTTTTCAGAGGATAAATATTAAGGAGAACATTGAGATCTAATGAGATGAGGCTACTGGAAACTATGGTTCTGACTAATATTTAATGTGAACACCTCGCAGAAACTCGAATATAAGCAGACAAATTACAGTTTGTTAAATACATAGACGATAAACCAGTCACCTATATTGGGATTCCTGGAAAATTATTGTATTGTATATTGTATTGTATTCACATACAGTTTTAAAGAATTCAAAGAAGTGGTACTCTTTCACACATTTCAGTAATTACAAGGGTCTGATTTAATCCACCATCATTCAGTTAACAGCAACCCCGAGGGAAAATGCTGTTTTTGGTACTGAAAAAGAATACAACGTCAAACTAGTGAATAAAGTTCAGTAATACTCGTAATAAACGAAGTTATACCTTAAGCATCTGCAAATTAACCGGTATTTATATCCCGACAGTAGTTTAGTGAAAAAACACTGACGGCGTCTGTAATAATCAAGAGTTATGATAATACCCAACCAGCGGTCTCTATTATATTCCCGGTAGTATTATTAGCACAACATTAATAAAATGTGGCGACGTCTCCTATGGAAATTAGTAAAAATTCTTCCTGGCTATTCACTAACATTAACGGACGTCCACTTCAGGAAGTATAAGCAAAATACAATACTGTGTCACTTACTCAAAGGCAAACAGAGGGGCATTAATAGAGCCGCAGCTGCCACTGCTGAAAGGTTCTTGGAGTGAGTGTGACTTTCCTTCCATTAGAGCACGTGTGGAGCGCACGGGCGCCCAAGTGCCGACAACAAGTGGCCCGCCTGCCTGCAGAGAAATCGCAACAGGAAGCGGTGGCAGCCCGTTAACTGTCGCAGGAGGTCGGTAAATTTGGCGGATAGCATCTGCGACCCAATTAGCCGAAAATAAAGAGAAGACCCAGTCACAACTCAACGTCCATCAGTCCTACACGCAATAAACAGCGGTCTCGACAGATATTGCATTTTCTGCGCTACTACTTCTATAGTTCATCGCTTAGGAACTTTTCTTTTTTGCTGTTGAAGAAATCTTAATCCTCTCAGCCCTACATGCAATAATCTTGCAAGAACCGATTTAAATTAGCTTTTAGTAGTTAAGAACCACCCAAAACCGAGTCCTGTCAAGACATTTTGGCCAGAACTCCTCATTATTGAAATAAACCAAGGTGAAATGTCATCACACCGTATCACTTTCGGACTAGGTGAAGTAGAAAAATTATTAAAAATGTAATTTTCATAAATATATATCGCGTCCGCAAATTAAACGTTTTTGAGAAATCAGAAAACATGATTTATATTTCATTCCAAAGCCTTTCTTAGTCTGGTGGTAGCAAGTCGGATCTAACCGTATTGAATTTTTTTCAGTGTAGTATATTTCCTCACAAACACACATTAATAATAATGTATATTGAGGTAAATGTATATACTGTATGTGTCAGAAACCATGGGAATCCAGCAGTAGCTAAGAGATTCTCTAAAGTTCAAGTAAATTTGTTGCATTCAAATTATATATCTTGGAGCACTTATTAAAATTGAAATAGGTATATTAACATTTATCTTCGTCCTGTCCTTTCTCTCTCTTTCCTTCTCTTTCATTCATGGTCTAACTTCACCTTCACATTGCGCAGAATGAAATTTGTAGTATAAACTGAGAAAGCATAGGAATTTCCTACATCAAACGTATTGAATGAAACACGTTTGGGTTCAGGGACATTTTTCGCAATCTATAGTTTTCGTAAAACATGCCTGAGGAACACACTGTGGTATACATTTCACAATGGAATTAATTTAACTGCATACCGAACAGAAGACAGTATGGTGCGGAAATCGATGCGTTTTGAAGTTACTTTGAAGAGAGCAACAGACTGCAATGAACAATAACTTCGTATAGGTAACTGTGCGACTAGAGCCAGGTCAGGTAACTACCAGATTCACATGGTTTCTCATGAAAATATATTTACAATAACATACGTTATCCCAAATGTGTGCTTGTAAACAAGTATATTTCATTTTTTAAAAGTTCAATATGAACGGACTCTAACTAGTGACCTTGGGACCACCTGTCACAGCTTGCTACCACCAGACTACGGTCCACATTGCAAGAATATAAACCTCTGCTGAAAGTCATGTGTTCTGGTAAACTCGCAAAACTATTAATTTTCGGATCCTATAATAATTTATTTTTTTACTATGTATTGATTTCCACTACTCCGAAAGTAATACGGCACCATGACGTACCTCGATTTTTATCGAAAACTGAGGACCTAAATGCTTTAACAGGATTCGGTTTTTGATGCTTCTCAACCACTGTGTTGAAATAGATTGAACTGGGTTGTCCGTATGTCTTGACATCTCACCAGCACCATCTTGAACAATACTATCGCCAATCCCAATATTCCCATTCATCGCTTAGGAATTTTCTAAACGATCTCGACAGAATTGTGAATTGGCGGCCTCTAAGTTTCTTTCTAAAGAGTGGGGTTTCATCCATTACCTTCTTCGTTTCCCACACATTTGTAATGCAAAATAAAAAATACACAGAACACACATACACATCACAATCATATATGCGAAACAGTAACACATAAATACACTTCCGTACTGATGAAGGCAAGCGAAACCAATCCAGTTCAAATTCCAAAACAGTTGCGGTGGAGTAGACAATTTCCACGGCAACCGCCGACGCCTGTGTCACACCGTTTTATGATGATGATCATCAAATCCTTCAAAATTACTGAGATTTGATGTTACACAGGCTCCCACTAGACACAGAATCTGGTGACTGCTTCGATACGACATGCAATAGGATCGATGTGAACGGATAAGAGAAATTAGTATATGTAGCAACTGTTCCTATAACTCAAACAGGAGGAATCAGCAGGCCAGATTTCTAATCGATCAGAAATTCGTATTATTGCTTCCGGTCGCATCTCGTTTCCTTATGATTTAGTTCACCACCGAAAGTCAATCGGCCAAAGCGACATGTTAAAGATATCTTCGCAAACGGAAAATTGTCTTACATCATTAGTGCAATTTCTTGCTTGCCTTTAATTATGATAACTTTAAACCGATATTAGAGATACGTTTTAGCAGAGTTTACAATTGTGTTAACTAGCAGGGAATACTCATTAACGTCTTATTGCTTCTATTTTCACTTTTTTGTAGGCATTATTTTAACAGTGAGACACAATGGTACCTCTCCCCAATAAAAGAAAGAGGGATACTGTTTGTTCAAATTTTGCTCTTCGTTCTAAAATTACTGACCAAGTAGAAAAAGTTAACACGTTTTGGGTGTACAACTTAATAGCAGCGGCATTAATATTACAGCGCAAGAATCCGCGAGTTAGCTAGTTGCCACTGCGCGGCGCCGACACAGGCCGACTCTATGCAGCTGCCCGGGAGACAAGCCAGGCTGCTTTTTGCCGCGCGGCGACGATTCGCCCGAACAATAGCCGCCTTCAATTACCCGACCTTCCTCCGATAATTATAACCCGGACTCAGACACAGTGCCGCTAACACACGCGTGGCAGAAATAGCATCTTCAAACCAAAGAAAATGTATAAACTGCTGCCGTGGCTATACCGAACAACTCAAAAGGCAGAATGCTATAAAAAATAATTCCCGACTTAAGCTTTGACTTTAGTTGTCAATCTTCTCTCACCTGCCCTTAATTGTTATAAACAACGTTTATTTCCGCAAACTCATTAAGGATTGCCATTTGGAAGTATGATGATATATAAACCCTAATTAAGTGACATTCGCATAAAACTAAGCACTCAGAAGAAATCGTATGGTTGTACTGTTAGTTTCTTCAGCTGTTTTAACATGAATATCGCAATGTACTACTGGAACATACAAACTAAAGGTTGTTTTTGTACCCCATAAATCTGCTGCTAGTAACTCATGACTATGAATACTAGTGAACTGTGGTAGTCTTTGGTAAGCAGAATGAATATTGCTATTATGTTTTCCTAAAAGCCTGAATTTGATATGAAACAAAAGGAGTTGACTGGCAAATATAAATAAGTAAAATTAATGCAGGTGCTTTAGGACAGTGCAAACACACACAAAAAGGAACAATTTTTGACATTAAGCTCTTCATTAACAAGGGAACACAGATATACGTTAAGATACTCTGATACAAAAAAAAAAAACCTCTGAACTAGTCATACATTGCAGTGATATATAAATAATATCTGCCATTAATTATATTTTCTATCCAATTTAAAAAAAAAAATACACACACATAATATATGACTATATTTCACACATAGTACACAAAGAATTTTCAAGATATCAGAGATTGTAATTAATATTAAATCTCCTCTTCTTTTTTATATTAAGACATGTTTCACTTTCTCCTTCTTTATCCTTTAGTCAAAGATTTTTTGGACAGAATAATTCTGAAAAAGAAACTCTACCATTGTGGGCATCAGCTTGCGGTATGTTTGAAATGAACAGTTATTGTAGCTTCTGATAAGCTTAACCCTTTCTGTACATTTGGTATTGAGGTTTATGCTTTATGGATTTTATATTTATTCCCACTATGATGGATGAAAAAGGTTGTATGGCATTGTTGACCAGGAGACCCCAAAGGGTAGTTTGCCACCAATTGACAGTGTTTCGATTTGCCACACATGCGCCTCTGTCATGGCTACCTAAACCTCATCTGGTAATCCTGCCAGTTATAGGGGATCAACAGTTTTACATGGAATCCAAACCACAGAGTGTGTACTTCACATGACAAAGTAAAGCTTTGCCAGAGGTGAAGGTCAGTTTTGAAGGCCATAAAAAAATTCCAGCTGAGATCGGGATTCAAACCAGGGACCTTCCATTCCCCCGTCATGGACCTTAACCAACTGAGCCACCAGACCACTCTAATATGAAGGGTGATAAAATATTAATGATTTTTTAAAAAAATACATCATTGCATTGACATATAACTAAATAAATTTTTATTTAAATGTAATGCCTCCATTAAAAAGGTCATTACCTAATTCTGTCCCATACTGTCTCCTTAATTCTCTCTTCCAGTTTTATTGACCTTGATCTCAATGAGCTGTAGAGCCTTAAATAGAAAAAAAAATTAACTTTTTTTTTTACATGATACTCATTTGGGACCACATAAGATAAAATCTACTGCTTAGTGTTTTCAGAAATGTTTATTCCACTTGTGTACTTGAGGCTTTGCCAAACTATACAAGCAATCTATACTAATTCTGTTGGTTTGAAATCTTTGCCTAACCGTATCTTGATAATTATGCATTGCACAAGGGACATATGATACTTCTGTTCACTCATCACAATAATAAGCAAATAAGTGGCTTTAGAAGCAAGCCTGCAGCATTTAACATGCCAATGCAATCATACAAACTTATGTTCTAATTCCACAATCACAAATGTTAAAGTACCCTGCACCTGTTCAAAAGACTTATTTATATTTAACCAGCCTTATATTATGGCTATATATTATGATACTGAAAATGAAACAATAATGAATGGATTAAATTAGGTATTGTCATTATTTCGAAGTGGGAGCAGACTAGGCTTCATTCTTAAAAACAGCAACATTTTCATTTAGGATCCCAAAACTATATAATTTTCTGTGTACTGCAAACTTATAATTTCCCATGTTTATTATTAAATCTGAACATTAACTTTTATATTGGCACCTTCAAAAACACTTTCCATAATTTATTGTGATTAACTTTCTATTTAAACCCTTCTCATCACAAAACACACATTATTCTGTCCATCTACTTTAACTTCAGTACCACCAGAAAAAAAAACTCTTTTACAGATTATAAGGGGTTCTCAAATAGTTACACTTCCAGTCATGTTCCTATGAATCATTTAATTTTTTCACAAAAAAAAACTAAGAAAGGGGTTGAAAATAATATTGTCATTTTCTGTACAATCTTATGTATATATAAACACTATATTTCACTTTGCAGCCACAACTACCCAGTGCAGACTACTGGTGACAGTTTATGGTTGTAGCTAGAGTCTTCTATGGTGCACTATGGTGGTTGCATATCAGTAGCTGTGAGGTTTAGGAAGATATGGTGGTTGAAACTGGTCAACCTAGGACATTTTCTTATTTCAGCCAAAGATTTATTATTTAAAAAAAAAAAAAAAAAAAAAAAAAAACCACTTTGGAATCTTTTAGAATATTCTTGGATGTACTAAAATGTTCATTAATGTTCTAGAATACAACACATTTTTCAGCTATTAACAAAAATTAAAAATTTATATGCCTCATATTTGGTGTATGCACTGATTTTGACAGAACTTTTAGTGGCAGATTGCTGATTTGGCAAGGAGTATAGGTTACTTTTTACACTGGAAATATTTGAGGTTCAGTGCAAAAACTTAAAAATTTTCTGCAGTCTTGACAAATATTAACAACATAGTGGGTGGGCACCTGCTAGTTTAAAATACAAGGTAATAATTTCTTGTGTATTTTATATTTGTTCTCATTGTTTGACAGTGAAAGGCAGCTCTGAGACTGAAGTGTTCAAGATAAATTTATTATTTAAAATAAATTTTATTTTTGGTAGTGGACATTTTGCCACATATCTAATTTTACGTTTCATAAATATTTGCTTAAATTCTTTTGGTGTTTTAGAAATATCCTTCTGTAATTTATTGTGTTTTCTTAATTTCTTGCCAACAAAAGAAAATTTTTACATTCCCTTGTGTCTGAGATCAAGTGCTAGGTTATGACAATGATCATCTTATCTCTTCCCTTTCGAGTACTACTTTAATTTTTTTACTAATACTCATCAACGCCTTATCACCAATTTATACCTGTCATGCCCCCAACACTCTCTTTACCTGATGGTATCTTTTCATTGCCTTTATTATATCAGTTACTGATTGAGTTCTGAGAAACAAATCTAGTTGAGCTTCCTTCCTTTCCTTTCCCCTTCCACCTATCCCTCATAAAAACTCTAGTATTCTGGTTACACTCTATCAAAATCATACACAATCAGTATTCTGACTATGGTTTTGTACTCTAATTCATACTTCCGTGATACATTCCCTCATCATCCTCTCAATTAAATGCAGGATTATGCCACTTATTCTATTCCAGCTGCCCAGTTTGCCCTTCCTAGTGTGTTCTGCCCAACTGAGTTTTATTATCAAATAATACGCCAAGACATTTACACTATATTCCTTCTCCACTTCATATCCTTATTTTATTTTTCTATGGATGAAGATAATAAGTTGGCTCTTTCTATGTTTTATCTTCATTCCATGTTAACCTACCCACCTGGAATTCATATCCAGATCCTGTTACAGCTATTCAAAAATCTCTCCAATTTTAATCCAGTCGTATAACACAATGTCATCTGTAAACATTCTGACTGTGAACAATAAACACAATCATTCATTAGAATAATTAATAGCAATTATCTCAATACACTACTCTGCGGTACTCCAATTTTCACTTCCATCTGTGCCCATTCTAAATTTGCTACTGCCCACATAAATGCATACATCCACTAATTTGGATTCCAATTAATACCTCTATGACCATAGTGCTGATTTGCTAATATGGAAAACAGTAGGGAGTATATAAAATATGCTGTATCATGTAATCACATATAGAATTCTAGGCAGAAATTGTATCTCTTTCCTTTCGAGTACTACTTTCATTTTCTTACTAATACCCATCAATGCCTCATCACCAATTTATTCCTGACATGGCCCCAACACTCTCTTTACCTGTAGTCTTTTGTGTAAATAATTCTTAGAACAGAGTTTTGTGACTTTAATTCCTGATACAATTTTGAAATATTTTCTTAGAAGCAGATACCTTATGTGAAAATGGAATGATAATCATCATCATCTTTTTTAAGGACTTTTCCACTTTTGCGGCTAAACACTTGGGAGGCTTGTGCTTATTTTTGAAAGCATATTTATCAGTGAGACAACTGACATGCTGGGTCAGTCATAGTCTTATGTGTTGCCATCTGTTTAGAATATTTATAACTATGGTTTGTGTGTGGGAAGTGTATTTTTTTGTGTAATGTGTAGTTTATGAGTCAGAAATTGGGCCCATCCCAGCATACACCTTGATGATTGTGAAAAACTGACTAAACACCACAATCAGTAGGCAAGGGCCTGGATTTGAACCTGGCTATGTTGTACCTCCCCAATCAAGTATGGAGGCACCTAAATGTGCACAGCTGCACAGGGGAGTCAAGGGAATTATAATATACACCAACTATTTTGTTTCCGTATCAGCACTAATTCTTAATGAAAAAGTTTTAAAACTTAATCAAACATTCAGATATGATAATAACCACTTCTTACCAAAGATGAAGGTTGCTCAGCAACAAAACAGGGAAAAACACATACACATAAAAAGCTTGAAATTTTTGGGCTCATAATCATTCTACAACAAAAGAGGCCACAGCCTGGCAGATGCTGGAAGCTAACTGAAGTCACAGATCCATGGTTAGCAGCTTGTGGTGGGAGAAAAAACCAACATGGCAGGAATTGTGGGTGGTAGTTTGAAGGGGTGAACCTAAGAATTGGAAATATATCACAGGGACAAGTCACAGACAGACATAAGAAGTTGGAAAAAAATGTATTTATTTTTATCTTTCATATGATTATAAAATATATATTCTGTATACATAAAAACAAAGATGCTACAATTAGTTAATAAACAGCTCTGGTGAGTGGTGGTTCTGTGGGAAGATGGAGGGAAAGGGTAATGGGTGGAGTCGAAGGAAGATTACTAGGTGTTACCTTCAATTAAAACACAGTGATGGTATGTAACCCAATTTATACTGGTATGCCAGTCCCCACTTTTTTAGTTCAGGGTTGCTGTTTTGGAATGAGAGGTTTCTAAAGGCAAGTACAGTGAAGCAAGAATTATTATTATTTGTGTCATGTATGATGAGATACTGGGTGGTGTGGGTGCTGGGTAAATACTGTATGTCTGTGTCTGTTCGTTCTGATGGTCAGTGGATTCACAGTCAGACTTATGTATGAGGTTGGGTAATGGCTTCAGGTAGTTGATATATTAAATGGGAGGATACACATGTGGTATATCCTATGATGGCGAAGCTTTCCCCGGTTACTGTGTTGCTGAATGTAGTGGAGGTTTGAGGCTTAGCGCATGTTGCACAATTTGCTGTGGGACCTGTTACATGGAAAGCAGTCTTGGGGCTGTTTTGCAAGCTGGGAAGGTCCATGTTCATGGACTAGGTGTTGGCTGAGGTTTGGAGGTCTATTGAAGTGGGGTCTGGGTGGGTAAGGGAAAATTTTTGGGAGGAAAGTTTTCATTTCAGGGCAGGCTCAAAAGAATTCACAACTCAGTTAGTTAATTCAAGGCCTGGTAACCAACACTAGATTGTGGTTGGTTTTTGATGATTTTGTTGGTTGATAGGTTGAGCTTGTTGTGACATGGCATGCAAAAGTTGTCTATCAGATATCAGTTTTTGAGAGCTGTTATTGGAATATAGTGTGAGGACCTGCTGGTTAGAACATATGTGGCTGCCATGAACACCAGAGCTGTAGAGGAGTGAATGTTTAATGTGATAAGGATGGCAGATGTCATAATGAAGGTACTGTTGTAGGTTGGTGGGTTTGGTATGGACAAATGTGAATCAAAGAGGCATAAACCCACATCCAGGAAAAAGGCATATGTTTGAGATTTGGTCTTTGCAAATTTCAGGGTGTTTAAAATATTGACTATGAATCTGAGAACAATGGGTTTTCTGGTGGGTCTCATCCAGTAATTATTGCTCAGGTGGCCTCGGAAGATATTTGCATAAGAGCAAGTCAAACGGGAGCCCATAGCAGTGCCATGAATCTGTTGGTAAATTTTTCCTTCAAAGAAGAAAAAGTTATTAAGTATCAGATGGCCCAGACTGGTGAGGAAGAATCTGTTGAGAAGGCTATTCAGGGAAGGAGGGAGGGGGGGGGGGGGTAGGGCACTGGTCCATAAAATGTTCCATTGCGCTGAGTTTGTGACAGTGAGGAATGTTGGTGTATAAGGAACCATTGATGTGACATCAATGGTTATTTTGAGGGCGTCAGCAGGAACATGTCTGGGTACAGAAGACAAATGAAGAAGGAAGTGTTATGTGTCTTTGATGTGGGAGGGAAGCTGATTGACAATGTGTCATTATTGTTGGTCAACTAGAGCAGAGATATCTTTGGTTTGTAAACCATAATTGATAACTATGGGGTGTCCTGGGTTTCCAAGGTTATGGACCTGGGGAAGCAAGTACGTATAAAGTAAGTGTGTGTGGCTTTCTAGAACTGAGGAGAGAGACCTTCGAGAGGTCCGTTGAACTGTATAAAGTCATTTATCTTCTCATTGACTGAAGCAGTGGCAGCCAAAGTAATTTACTCAGGTAGTGACAACACTGATCTTTTTGATGGTTTACTGATTTTCATTGTTGAAGTAAAAGGTGCCTGGAAGAAGAGCTCAGAGTTGGCCAAGAATCAACTTAAAAATCTGCAGCATGTGAAAGTGTCATTACCTGCTTGTCCTGCAGGATTAAATAAATGATTTTGAAATTAATCAATGATGAATGCTTTAAGATTGACCAGAAAGTAAACAAACAAGGACTGATTATTGAAAATCCGACTTGACCTACAGGTAATACTGGATTACTTAGGCACGTCTAAGCATCCATTTTTTAGAGGCCCGCTGGGAGTTAACTTTTTTCGTTAAATTAAAATATTAAAAACTAAATATAAACAACCAAAATAAACAAAGTGATATGAAAAGCATGAAAATTAAATTTCTGTATACAATATTAATAAAAATAATTTTCAAAATACCATAAATTGTAAAATTAATCTGTTTAGTTGGATGAAAAATATAATCAATTCAGTTAGTCTTCTACGAAACCTTCTCTTTGTACTTATAAAATTCAGGTAACTTTTTCAAAATCAGCGTGACCAAAAAATTTGAGTGCCTATAGCTTTATAGTCCATACTTTCTTAATTTGGCACAGCCTTCCATGTCCATGACGTCAGTGGCACACCGTTTCCGAGAGTGGAACACATTTCACTTGAGAGTCGTTTTCTGTTACATGCATAATTAAACTTGAGTAATTCTCCTTCAAAGGACATAGAAACAATATTGCCTCTTTGTGTTAGGAAAGCTTATAGGCTAGCGTTTCTCCATCATTTTCAATCAGAGTACCGGTAAATTGTAAAAGATAATGCTGCGGGCCACTAACTTATATCATTATATTTTTTATCTACATGTATTTTATGTATGTGGACATTTTTTATAGTAAAAATATAACATAATAAATCTAAAATCATATTTTAAATTCCTGCGAAAACACAGTTATGGAACTGGAAGTAAACTATTAAAAGTTAATTACTTGTTGACCAGATTCTTAATACTTAGCAAACCATTTAAATAATAATGTTACTACAGACTGGACGCTAAATTATACCACCCAGCTACATGAACAAAAATAAATAAATAAAATAAAGTAAAAGACTCTAGACTTTTTTGTTTTTGTTTATTTCACCACTCGTACGTTTCAAACTCTATAACGCACCACAGTCCCTCTTACAAGACACTCAGAAAACAGTCATTTACTTAATCCCTAGAAGAATGGCACTCTTTTCAATGCCATCTGGAAATTAACAGATTATTGTAGAAACAATGCTGTTCTAACCTCATCCTGGAAATGCCAGATTTTTGCCTGGTCACTGAAATATACAAGGTTAAAAAAAAAAAAAAAAAAAAAAAAAAAAATGGGGGATTTACATTATATAGTAGGAATATGGTATCAAAATTTGTAATATTCTGTCTGCAGATCACTTGAATTATCTTCATGGACCACAGGTTGAGAAACACTGTCTTAGGGGATGTAGCTGAATTTGACAAAAAAATGGTGGTAGCTGCTGTTACGCTCTCCCGACAGTGTTACTAACTTTTTCGAGCTCTGTAATGTTCCAGCGACTGTGTGTCTGCCCACTGCCTGGGGCAGCTTGAGACAGAACAGACTTGTCACCAACAGCCACTAGCAAAGCCCCCCCCCCCCCCCACCGCACCGCACCCTTGAATATTACCGTGAAAACGCCAGAGCGCATGCACGATTGGTGACAACACAAAGCTGTCTCCATGACAGAGAAATAGTTCACTGGTCTGGCCAACAGATGATGTTCAAGAGTTTCCATAGCTTCCATAAGTAATAGAACATCATATTTATAAATATTTATTTTCCTTTCAGTACATTTATTTTTTAATTTATTTATTCTCGATTCATAGGTGGTGACATGCCTCAATGTCACTACATCTAGAGCCACCACTGGACTGAAGGTGTGGTATCAGAACTGAGGAGGTGGTGGGTGTTATGGTCAGACAATCGGCAAAGAGCCTCCAACACGTAGTCACAATGATTCCTCAACTCTGCCATTGAGTCCTTATCTGCTGAGATGGTAATTAGGTAAGAGTTTTTAACATGTTTCTTACAATATTGCATGTATTTATAGTCATTAACCTGTGGCAGAGGAAATGGACTATTGATTACACCAATAAGTTATTTCTGGCTGTGAATATCAGACAACTTTGAAACTGACACTTTTTTTCCTTTTCTGTTGGCTTGCTGGGCCTAACACAGAAATGGATTTTCTGTCATAGTTTACTCTCCTAGTCTTTGAACATCCCTCTTCATCACATGGCAATGGCTTCCTTCTCAATTTTCCAACGGAGAATGGATTGCCTCCTCTGCCATCTACCCCATACTGAAAAACTTTGCTGTAGATGCCATTAAGGTCTTCATTTGTGCCCCCATGGGTTCTGTGTTATACCCCATTGGACTGGGTCCCCACATAACAATTCTACCATTCCAGCCTACTGAGATGGAGAATGCTCACCAGGCAGGAATTACTCAAGCTGAGGATAGTGAAGGTTGACATACCCCCTCAAACTGAGTTAATGGTTGTGTATGATGCAACAACCAAAGGTTGATTTCAGCATGTTAAAACAATGAAGAGTTCAAGACTATTATGATAAGAAAAAGACCAGTTGGAAGACCAAGAAGAAGATGGACAGACCAACTGAAGGAAGACATACAGAGAAGAGGCTAGAATGAGGAATCTATTATGGACAAGGAAACTTTTCTAGACAGGACACAATGGAATATGACCATCTATAACAACCAAGAAGGAAAACTGGAAGGCTCATAAACCACACCCAGGAAACTGAAGATAGTCCCCAACCATAATGAATAGCAGACAACCCCTTCCTAAACCCCTCCTCCTTCTACCCTTCTAGGAACAGCTACAAGGATACTGAGTAAGGAAAAACCCAGAATGTCTTGCAGAAAACTTGTCAAAAACCTATTAACAGTATTCTTATAATGACTTACCAGTTTACATTCTTCTGCTTTGTCATGGAACATTTTAATTTGCTTAGACCAAATTCACAGGTACACAATTTCGTAACAAGAAACAACAATAACTAGCACAAAACGTAACATGATTGTCATTACTTCAAAGAGAAGTTAATTATTCTAGAAATATCTGTTTAATAAACTTCTTAAAACTACAAAACAGTTTGTAGGTAATGAGGATGTATTTAAAGTAAAACTGAGGGATTTTATTATTAACAGCTCCTTCTACTCCACTCAAGAATTTCTATGAAATAATTAATTGTTTCTAACATGAATTTTGAGAAAAATTAGTTGTAAATATCAATTGGTTTTTTATTTTGTTTTCATATATTGATTTTGCCTTTGTAACATATAATAATTGTTTTCACTGTAATTATTATTCACCTTGTATGTAGATATATTATAGCATGACATATCTGGGTGTCTTAATTTATTCATGAATTTAATTTTATTATCTCAAATAAAAAAAATTTAAATTATTTCAAACAAGAAAGGATTAATTAGTTATAAATATTGAAAAATCTTTAAAGTATGTGAAAATATAAACTGCCATAACCCGACAATTTATTCTTATATTTATAAATATGTTCAATTTAACTTCAGCACCAATTTAACAACAAACATGAACATCATCATGGTTAGCCTGAATATAAATTTACTAAGCCAAAGAAATAAATTGGAAAAAAAAAACTATAATTTTTGCAAGCAATATAAAATTTACAATTAACAAACAAAATTAATGAAATATAGAAACACCAAACATATAATAGTTGATTTTATAAACAAAGAGTTATTTGAAATATATGCTCTACCTATTAACTCATTATTGTGCAGCAGACTGAGCGAGTTTCCTCTCCAGAGCCATCATATGGGCAAGAGAGCTTGTACAAATTTTAGTTTAGTTCAGAATATGTGTGTTTACCATAAGTCAGCACTGTGGTGGGCACACCAACACCTCGATTTTCATTCAAACCACCTGAAGTCACACTTGTGCCAGAATGAATATAAACACTTATAACTCTGTAGTGGTCACCTCTTGATGGCTGCCAGCTCATCCCAATGTCTTCTTACCTCAAGGGTCATAGGTCGAGTTCCCATCCATTTGGTACCTTCCGTCTTCGCAGACCCTGGGTTCCACTCCCCTTCTCTGCCCACATGTAGTCGGCCCAAACTCACTTCATCTCCACCTCTCTGATCTCTGGAATGTTTCAAACAAAAAATTAACTATTTTTGCTATTGGAAGGTCACAATCATGCATCCTTCACACATGATCTCTCTTCACTCAGACTCATACTGAATGGCTGCCAGTTTTCCCTCCATGCCCAAATATCAAGGAATTGTATTTATTGACGCTTGCCTCTCTTTTTCATAATATGATATGACATGGTGAATTCTTGACATGTTCCCAGGCACCTTAAATCTTTGCTACTCTTAGCTCTGCATGTACCAAGTCACTCAGTCTATTCACAGATGTTATCCAGCTCAGGATATGGTTGACAATAGCACTGTCCAAGCATAATTCTGAGAATCCACCAGACATATGGTCCTTGAAATGGATCATCGTGCTTGGCTCACTGGCAGGCCCTGAGGGAAAACTGTTTTTCACGTTGACCACAGTGTAATGAATCCAACTGTACCGCACTTACAGTAATAAAGTCACTATGATGTTATCACAAAATTACAATATATAATCATTACATGTTTCACAGAATAGAGGTCCTTCCTCACATCTGCTTCATATATTCTAATCTCTGTCTTCCTCTACAGTTCTTACCAACGACTGTTCTCTCCACTAACAAATTAACCAATCCAGCATGTCTCAAAATATGACCTACCAGCCTGTCTATTCTTTCTGTAAGTTTCTTCCACAAACTTCTTTTCTCACCCATCATTTCCAAAACTCGTTCATTTCTTACTTTGTCTGTCCACTTTATTTTCAGCATTCTTCTGTAGCACCACATTTCAAATGCTTCAATTTTCTTTATTTCCAGTATTCCTAAAGTCCATGTTTCGCAGCCATAAATTGCTGTGCTCCACAGAAAGAGTTTTAAAAAGTTCTTTCTAATTCCTAGATCAATATTTGAAACTAAAAGGTTTCTCTTTTTCATGAAGACTCTTTTTGCTAGTGCTATTCTGCTTTTAAAATCATTCCTGCTTCCGCCATTGGTTGTAATTTTACTTCCCAAGTAACAGAATTCACTTACTTCTCCTATTGCATCCGATCCTATTTTTAAATTTAATCCAGTAATATTGGTATCATTTCTGCTACATTTCATCACTTCTGTCTTGCTTTGATTTATATTCAGTCCAAAATCTTCCTTCAGTATTTTGTTCATGCCATTCAATAACTTCTCAATATCCTCAGCCCTCTCTGCTAATAAGACAATGTCATCAGCAAATCGTAGCATACTGATTTTTTCTCCCTGAAAACTTATGCCACATGGAAATTTTTCTTTGGCTTTCTTCATTTGCTTCTTCTTCATACAAATTGAATATTAACTCCCTTTTTAACTGATTCATGTCTCTCATGATTCTCTACTTTTATTATTGCCACTTGATTCTTATATTGTTTATAGAGTATTCTTCTATCTGGATACTTTAGACCTGACTTCTTAAAATTTTGAACATCTTTTCCCACCTAACATTATCAAAAGCTTTTTCTAAATCAACAAATGCCATAAAAGTATCTTTGTTTTTCTTGATCTACCCTTCAAGTATTAATCTTAAAGACAGAATTGCTTACCCTGTACCGCGGTTTTTCCTAAACCCAAACTGATCTTCACCTACTATCTCTTCTACTACCCTTTCCATCCTTCTGTATATTATTTTGGTCAGTAATTTTTGAAGCATGTGTTGTTAGACTAATGGTGCAATAATTCTCACATTTGTCGGCTTGTGCTTTCTTTGGAAGTGTGAAGATGATATTTTTATTAAAATCAGTTGGAATTTCTCCTGTTTCATAACTTTTTGAAATCAGCATGAATAATCTTTCAATTTCTTCCACTCTATTACTATTACTCCACGATTGTCTAAAAGTGTGTGGCAGAGGGTGCATTACACCTATCCGGGAAGGTAATGGTTTGGAAGGGATATATGGAATATGGCAGGAGGCGCCCATGGGCTATTGTGAGGAACCATCCCAGCATTCACATGGAGCGATCTGGGGAAACCATGGAAAACCCAGATCAGGATGGCCAGAGTGCTTTATCGAAAGCTACTCCTGTAGGATTTTATGTTTAGTCGCCCAGTAAATCCTTTCTATTCCACTCCCTACTCGCTCGGAGAAAAAATGAGTACAGAAATGTTTCGGTTCTGGCCCTGATTTCTCTTATCTTATTTTCGCGGTCATTCCGGGATATGAATGTTGCTGGTAGCAATATTTGTTTACTGTCATTCTGAAATTCGTCAGTCGAGAATTTTTCAATTAGCTTCTGTTGAGAGCAAAGCCTTCGGTGCTCCAGGTCTTCCCAACCTAACTCCTTCAACATCGCACTTACGCTTTCCCTCCAACTATATATACCTGTCACGAATTGGGTGGCTCATCTTTGGACCATCTCTAATGCCTCCATTATTCCCTTTTTCTGGGGACCCCATGTAAAGCAACAATATTCTAAGTGAGGCCGCACTAGTGACTTGTATGCAATCGATTTAACTTCCAGAGTGCATTGTTTTAAATTACGACCTAGAAATTGAAGCATACGTTTTGCTTTCCCAATTACATTCTCGATATGCTCATTCCACGACAAATTATTGCGAATTGTTACCCCTAGGTATTTAGCGGAATCTACCGTTCTAAGGACAGTGCCATTAATTGTATATTCAAAGCTAAATGGTGTCACCTTTTTACTTACACGCATGACTTGGCACTTTTTAGCATTTGACTCCAACTGCCAATCTTTACACCACGTAATTATTTTCATAATATCATCTTGTAACAAAGCGCAGCCATCCAGGGTTGTGATTTCATGATAAATAATAGCATCATTGGCAAATAATCTTTTCATCCCCCTTATTATGTCGCACAAATCATTAATGTATATGAGAAACAACAGAGGACCTATCATGCTTCCCTGAGGTACCCCGGACCTCACTTCAGTAAGTGATGAACGCTAACCGTCGAGAACTACATACTGTGTTCTGACCTCCATAAAGTATGCAACCCAGTCGCATATTTGTCTAGATATACCGTAACCGCGAAGTTTCCTAAGTAACATATTATGAGGCACAGTGTCGAAAGCTTTTTTTTAAAGTCTAATAGAACTAAATCAACTTGGGATTGCTCATCTATAATACAGCTCAAGTCGTGAATTAAAAGAGCAAGTTGTGTTTCGCAGCATCGGCCTTTTCTGAATCCATGTTGATTTGGGTTTAAAAGCTCACTTTCTTCCAAAAACCGCAAGACATTTGAATAGATGATGTGTTCTAAAATCCTGTAAAATATTGAGGTTAACGAGATCGGCCTATATTTTTGAGGATCATTAACATTCCCATTTTTAAACACTGGACTTACTATGGCGGTCTTCCATTCGGCTGTTATTTTTCCTTGATCCAAGGAGGCGGTATATAATTTCATCAAATACGGCGCAATTTTCTTTGCATACCTAGAGTAGAAGCTTGTAGGAATACCGTCTGATCCGGGAGCCTTATTGGGATTTACATTCATAAGCAGTTTAGTTATTCCCTCGACATCGAGAACGAGATTATTCATAATTTTGTTGGTACGATTATTAAATATCGGAATCTCCTCCGAGTTTTCTGTCGTGAAAGCTTTTTTAAATACATTATTCAAAATTTCTGCTTTCTCTACGCTAGCTTCTGATAATTCCCCACTTTCTTTAATCAACGACGGCATGACCTTACGAGAGCCTCTCATTAATTTGACATATGACCAGACCTTTTTTGGATTAGTAATCAGATCTTCGGATAAATTACTGACTTGGAATTCTTTAAACGCATCACGCATTGCCTTACGCACTTCCGCTCGCAACTGGACTAATTTAGCGCGATTAGACGAGTCTCCCGATTTCTTTCCCGTGGCATGTAAACGCCTTTGCCTCCTGAGCAAATGTTTCACTTCCCTATTGAAACACGGGAACGTCTTACTAACCTTAATAAACTTCGAGGAAACAAATTGATTTATGCCGGTCGATATTATTTTTTTTTTTAAATCAAACCAAATATCCTCAACATTTGTATTTAGCGTGTACATTTCAAAAATTTTCACCAAATGATCGACCATAAATGCATCGTTTGCCTTATCGAAACAATATACGAGTTCGTCTTTATCATGCTTCAAATTCATCCTAGGTTTTAAAGTTACCACAACCGCCTTGTGATCACTTATACCGTCTTCTATACAAACTGTATCTACAATATCCGGATTGTTTATAAGAAAAAGATCCAAAATAGACGAGGAATCTTTGACGCCCCGCGTTGGCTTTTCGACCATCTGTTCAAGAGAATTTTCCGCGAATGATTCTAGGAACGTTTCGGTTATTAACCTATCTCTTCCGCATGACTTGAACGTAAATGTATCCCAGTTAACTGAGGGTATATTAAAATCGCCTCCCATGATCAATGTATGTCCCTGAAATTTATGAGAAATACTATTAAGTGACTGTCTAAAATACTCCGCGTTATCTAATCCATCATCCGGAGGTCGGTAAAATGATCTTATTATGAACTTTAAACTTCTGCCAATTTTTACCTTTACCCATATTAACTCGCAAAAATATTCCGTTTCATTTATTACGGAGCAATTGACGGTTTTATTAACGGCCACGAACACTCCTCCGCCCATTAAGGTAGTTCTGTCTTTCCGAAAAACATTGAATTGAGGAGCAAATACTTCGCTAGATTCTACCTCTGGCGTCAACCAGCTATCAGTTCCTAATATTATATCGACATCGTTAGTCGCAACTGTAGCATGGAAATCGGCTACTTTCCCTCTAATACTCAGACAGTTAAGGATCATTATCCTTAGCGGCTTAATATCGGTATCTAAAGAGTCTAAATTCGCAGTTTTACTATTTGCATTCCAAAAGGAAACGGGTGAAGTATTTGGAGCTTTAAATTTCGATTTATTCGCGCCGTCACTTCCAGAACCAAGATCTAGGTTACCGACGCGTCTTCTTCGTTGAACTGAAGGATCCTCGGGCCTCACGGTGTTCCTAAAAAATAATTCACATCAAGCCGGTTCCATATTTTAGCAGACACCTTGGTCGCCATTCTTGGTGTGTAGAGGACGCCCGACCTGTCAAATGCGTCCCAGCTGGCAGCTATCATCGGTCGCATGTCGACGAAGCCCCAGTTGTTTTTGCGACACAACTCCTGTAAACTACAATTCAAATTATAAATCTTCCACCATACGGCTACCCCGCAATCGATGCGCTGCACGACACTACAAATGGAAAACTGCAACGTTACCCAATTCTAACGCGCTGATTCATACGTCTTGTGGCCCAACTTGTCCATATTTTTCACTATGTCTGACACAGAAACATGAAACGAATCGTTAGTACCGACGTGCGCAGCTACCCTTAACTGACGGCAGTTCGATTCTCTAATCGCTTTTGGAATGGCCTCCATGGCAGTATGTTGTCGTTGAAGGAGAAAGTTCTTCTAATCTAGATGTTACATCGGGTATACCTCAAGGAAGTGTAATAGGACCACTTCTTTTCTTAATTTTTATAAACGATCTCGGAGACAAAGTGAAAAGCCTTTTTAGATTGTTTGCTGATGATGCGGTTATTTATAGGGAAGTAAGAAATTTGGCCGATTGCATAGAAATTCAGCGCGATCTGGATGTTAATTTGGATTGGTGCGCTGAGTGGCAACTTACTCTAAATTGTAAAAAGTGCAAGACAATCAGCATAACTAACAAAAAGAATCCAATTGTTCAGAAATACGAGTTAAACAATACAGTTATTGATATGGTCGATTCTATGAAATATTTGGGAGTAATAGTACAAAGGAACATGAAATGGGACATACACATTAATTCGTTAGTAGGTAGAGCAAATTCTAGGCTGCGATTCATAGGTCGAATCTTGAAAAATTGTAATGAACAAACAAAGGAGATAGCGTACAAATCTCTTGTGCGTCCACATTTGGACTATTGTTGTGCCATTTGTGATCCGTTTCGTAAGGGGTTGATCGAAAGTATAGAGAAAGTACAGAGAAGAGTCGCTCGATTCGTGACCGCTTGCTACAGTCCTTATGAAAGCGTCACAGAACTAATTAGTAGACTAGGTTGGGAGTCTCTGGTAGATAGACGACACACGTTTTGTTTAAACTTATTGGTAAAGATGCGTACTCCCACTTTCACTTTTGAGTGTAGTGAAATACTTCTTCCACCAACCTATTTGAGTCGGAAGGACAGGAAATATAAAATTAGAGAAATAGAGAATAAATTAGAGAAATGAATTCTTTTTTCCCTCGTACCATTAGGGATTGGAATGCACAGCAAAGAGATTAGCTTTGGTGCTGAGCACCCTCTGCCACCCACAATTTTGTGAATTGCAGAGTATATATGTAGATGTAGATGTAGACACGTAGCACGGATGCTCCTGGAAGACAAACAGAATGAACGTTAGTATTAGGGTCTGCGCCATTCTTCTCAGCTAGGTTTCGTAGGGGTTTCTTCAGACGTGGAACGTTGGAGCTTCAATGATAAGTAAACCATTCCCTGACATCACTCGACGTCTCCGAGAAAATCTTCCCTGCTGTGTTTCTGGGCCATTCGCAATAAGATCTTCAACCTCCTGCAAACTGAAAACGAATTACTTAGGGGCAAGATATCATTTTCCCGTCGGATACTTTGGAATTTTGATGCCTTCCTCCTAACCACACGTTGCCAGACGTTCCCTGCAACAGATACCTGACAATCATCACCTGCCGGTTCTACATAACTAGCCTGCGGCAATTCTTCAACGCACTGCCGCTCCTCGTCTAAGATGCTCCACACCTGTGCCTGAAGAGATGCCATCGTAGTACGAATCTCTTCGAGAGCCTGACGCCTCCTGTAACACATTGCACAAACCATGTCCCTAAAACAGCCAAAAATGGAGCCACAAACAAATTAATCACAAAAATCGGCGACTGCTGCTACGGCTGCGGAAGCTCAACTGAGTGGATCACTACCTAAACGGGTAATATTCAAAGATCACGACAAAAACTAGCACAATTCAAATCAAAAACAAAAGTCGGCTACTGCTGCGACAGCTCAACTGACTGGATCACTACCAAAACAGGAAATATTCAAAGATAATGACAAAAACTATCACAATTCAAATCACACACAAAAGTCGGCTACTGCTGCTATGGCTGCGACAGGGATTTAAGAAGTTCTGCAGGAAGCTCATCAATTCCAGCTGCCTTATTTTCTTTCAAGTCATTCAGAGCTTTATTAAATTCTGTCCTCAAAACAGGATCTCCTATGTCATCAATGTCGACATCGCCTTCCTTTTCCATTACACTATTGTTCAAGTAGTCCCCAACATACAGTTTCTCAATGTATTCTTTCCATCGGTTAGCTCTATCTTCTGAGCTTAAAAGAGGTTTCCCATCGGCAGCTTTAATGTTCATACCACTTTCCTTCATTTCTCCAAAATTATGTTTGATCTTTCTGTATGCAACATCTACTTTTCCCAAGACCATTTCCTTTTCTACTTCTTCACACTTTTCTTGTAGCCATTTTTCTTTTGCTATTTTGCGTTTCCTATTTATTTGATTTCTAAATTGCCTATACTGCTCTCTTCCTGCTTCATCCTGAGCATTTTTGTACCTTCTCCTCTGATTCATCAGCTCCAAAATTTCTTCTGTGATCCAAGGTTTTTGGGCAGCTTGTTCCCTAAAGCCTAATGTTTCTTTGCCAGCTTTCATTGTTTCGGTCTTTAATGCATTCCATTCATCCCCGGTTGAGCTCCTTTCAGAGTTACTTCTTAGACCTAAGTCTACCGTTTCTGCAAATTTTTCTCTTGTGCTTGATTGTTTCAGTTTATTCACTTAGAGTCTGTTCTGCTTATACTGCTTCCGTATTCGCTTAAATTTCAGCCTGCACTATTATCAAATTATGATCAGAGTGTATGTCTGCTCGTGGGTACACTTTACAGTCTAGTACTTGATTCCTGATTCTCCGTTTGACCATGATATAATATATCTGATATCTGCCTGTATCCCCAGGACGTTTCCAGGTATATATTCTTCTTGCATGGTTCTTAAGCAGTGTGTTTGCCGCTACTAGCTTATATCTTTCACAAAATTCTAGCAACCTGTTTCCTCGCTCATTTCTTTCTCCTAGACCAAAAATTCCTATTGTATTCCCCTCTTTTCCTTCTCCCACTATTGCATTCCAATCCCCCATAATTAATATATTTTCCTCCCCCTTCACATATTGGATTAATTCTTCAATTTCAGCGTATATTTTTCTATTTATTCGTCATCTTCTTTGAAAAAGAATGTACAGAAGGGTGTATGCACATCATTATTCTAATGAATAATTGTGTTGATTGTTTACTATCTGAAATTAGATTGTTTGCAGATGACATAATGCTGTATAAAAGAATCAATTCGATAGAGGATTGTAAACAGTTGCAGGGTGATCTGGACAGGATATCTCATTGGGTTGGTAAACATGGAATGAAGATAAATGCAAAGAAGAGTCAGCTTATTAGATATACAAATAAAAAACAAAAGGTTAATTATGAATATAAGGTGGGGAAAGAATTGCTTGCTGAAGACTTGAAATGTAAATATCTTGGAATTACTTTTGATAACAAACTTAACTTGTCAGGACACTAAGGACAGGTGGTAGGAAAAGGTTTCAAAGTTCTGCACTTGTTGGAGAGAGTGATGAGGGGATGTATGAGAGAAGTCAAGGAATTGGGTTACAAAACTTTGGTCAGACCATTGCTCGAATATGGTAGTGTAATATGGGACCCTCATTTTACGTATCAAATACAGGAGTTGGAGAGAGTGCAAAAAAGGGCTGCTAGATTTGTTTCTGGAAATTATCGCAGAATGCAATCAGTGACGGATATGATAAAGGAGCTGGAATGGGATTCATTGTAAGACAGGAGGAGGATGAGGAGGGTCATGGGAGTGTACAGGGCATATACTGGCGATGAGGCATGGAAAGATATTGCAAAAGGTATGAAAAGTAGTGCATGGAAGGGAAAAGATGACCATGACCACAAGCTGGCACTCGATTTCAGGCACAAGGGTGTAGGAAGATTCTCTTTTTTAGGTAAGTGTGTCAGGGATTGGAATGAGTTACCAAGAGAAATGATGAATAATTTAGCGAAAACTTTGAAAGAATTTAAAGATAAAATTTGTAGAGGGCAAATGTAGGTAGGTGCAGGATAAGAGGAAGATGGGTGTGTAGGGAAATTGCCACCGGAGCCTGTGCTCCATTGCAATTAAATTAAATTAAATTAAAAAATGACACTACTCAGTAAAGTACAGTGTAAGCTACCTTACTCTCCATTTTCTATATTCAGTTAAAATCTGACGAAGTTTGGGGTTAACATTCGATACATGATACCATAGTTTGAAATCGAGATAATAACACTTCAGGATCAGAAAAGTAAATAAAAAGGATATAATAATAATAAATAAACAGTTGCTAATAAAATATAAATTTAAAATTTACCTAAATGAGCGTAATCCATAGGTTTCCATAATTGCAAATAAAAAGATTTGGTTAAACAACCATAGCACTAATATTCCACATCATTGACCACTGTAAAGCACTTTGATAATAATAATTTCACCATTTAATATTAAATTCACCAATAACTCGCAGTTCCAGACCGATTTAAAGCAGTAAATATGATTTTTAAAACATTACACCATGTGCTAATTTCAATTAAATGTTTCAGAGCTTCGAAAGTAGATTTAAACAAACTTAATAACAGACCATTCAATATTCTTCAAGTTTCTAATAGCCATCAACTAATAAACAGAAGATATAAATAAGTTAAAATTCGTTATCCTGTGACGTCGTAGAAACCAATTTGTAATTTGAATTTCAATCTGGAAAACATATTTCACGTACCAAAAACTTTTCTAAAGTACTTAAATAAAATAAAGATACGTTTTAAAAATAGTTTCAGGCCATAACCAACTTTAAATAAAAAGTGAATAAAATCTTGCAACACCAGGAAGTCAGTAAATTTTAGAGATTCCATAACTTTTGACATCCTTAAACGATTTAAAAGATTTTTACACCACTGAACTCAGCAGAGGCTGGAGAATAGTTTGAAAATAGTCTAAACTTGATATTTTAAACTTTAGCAAATTCATATTCCAGACGTGACGTTTCGCAGTTTTAAAGACGGCTAGCCTCCCTATTAATCAAACTTCATAAATCATTTACACCGGTCTGGAAGCTCTGAGAACAAAACCAACCACATCACCACACTTGTTTCGTTACGCTCTATCGCTTGTGATTTTCTGAAAGTTCTCCGTTAACGAAAATTAATCTAGATAGCCTGTTGTTTAGACTAGTAGGTCATTTCTGATAAAGGTAGGCCGGTCGCTCGTCTCGAGGCAGTTCATGGAAACACTTGGTTGGGTTAGGATGCTACTCGTGGGAGAACAAATCCAGCGCTAGTTGGGCGCGTGGGCTTCTGGGAGACCGGAAACAAACATGGCTGACCGTCAGGGCAGTCAACCATAGAACTTGGAAATTTTCAACCATGTGACACATCAATGTGAACTCTTACTTTCATTTCAGGGTGGAGCGGTCTGTTCTGTTTCATGACTTGTGATCTTCCGCTTAATGATTTACTCCGATTGCCATAGCTAACTGTGACTTTTATGTAAACTCAGTGAAATTTTCAAGAATATATCCTTTAGTGATTCTGACTTTAACTTTTAGTACTATTTAGTACCTTTCTTACAGGAGGTTAATTCTGTGAGTGGCGACCGACTTTATCTTTACAGTTAGAATTCTCCAAGGTATTTCACGGTTATAGAACTTTTCTCGAATTTTTGTAACATTTTGGAAGAACTCAAGTTTAGGTGTACAAACCGATTTGTACCACGGTATACGGCGTATCCCCTAACAACAGTTTGGTTTTAGGCAAGGCGTTTCAACAGATTCAGCAATTTTTGCTTTTGTAAACAACATACTGGAATCAATGCATAAAAAATTATATTCCCTAGGTATATTCTGTGATCTTGCTAAGGCTTTTGAGTGTGTTGATCATGAGATTCTACTAGGTAAATTAGACCACTATGGAGTTAGTGGTAAGTCAGGACTTTAAATCATACCTGGAAAATAGAAAGCAATGTGTATCACTGAAAGATGCTAATACAGGAAATGTTATAAACTCAGAATGGGGTATAGTTAAATGTGGTGTGCCTCAGGGTTCAATTCATGGCTCTCTGCTGTTCTTAATCTATATAAATGATCTCCCACATATACTAGGTGATAATGAATACGTGGTGCTCTTTGCAGATGATACTAGCATATTGTTGAAAGACCCATCAGCACAAAACCTCGAAAACACAGCAAATGATGCTATAAAGAAAATTAACAGGTGGTTTAATGCCAACAAACTAATACTTAATGTAGAAAAGACTCAGTTACTTCAGTTTGTTACAAAAACTAAAAGAAAGGACAGCTATAATGTGGTATCAGAAGGAAAATCAATCAGTGAAAGCAGTTTCACAAAATTCCTGGGTGAATATATAGATAACAAATTGAATTGGAAACAACATATTCAAGAACTTCTTAAAAAACTGAATTCTGCAACATTTTCACTGAGGGTAATATCTAGAATAGCTAACATAGAAACCAGAAAGTTAGTATAATTTGCATATTTTCATTCCCTGCTCACTTATGGCATCTCATTCTGGGGAAACTCGTCACAAGCATAGAAGGTATTTAAATTACAAAAGCGTGCTATAAGAACTATTTGTGGAGCAAGCCCACAGACGTCATGCAGAAATCTGTTTAAAAACCTGGGTGTACTAACAATGCCAGCACAGTATGTATACTCTGTACTATCATTTTTAGTGGAAAATCCTGAACACTTCAATCTTAATGCTGACATACATAGCCATAATACTAGGAATAAATATAATATTCAAAAGGATTACAAATCACTGTCAATTGTACAGAAAGGGTTAACATTTAATGGAGCTTCCTTATTCAATGTCTTACCAACAGAAATTAAATGTTATCTACAAAAACCCAACTACTTTAAGTCCAAACTGAAAGAGATTCTGCTTCAGAACCCATTTCACTCTGTGAAAGAATTTTCTTCTTGCAATTTGGTAACTAAGAATGACTGATAAAATAGTATATATGGTGTATGGAAGGAGAAGGTGACAAAGTTGTCCACAATTACTAAAATGATATATGGTTTTTCTTTCTGTTGAAACTTTTGACAAATTAAGTAATTACACTGTTTACAAAACTTCACTCATATATGGAAACTAACATGGGATAGCATACATTCAAAACTACTGTGAAAAATTATCATACTAACAGGTTTTTAAGTAATTGACTGCTTATGAGTTGTTGGTAATATAATTGACATTGTTAATAGGTGTGTGTACTGTTCCACATAAATAGCAACTAACATGATATAATATGTAGTCTCAAATTACAGTGAAACTTATCATGGTAACTGGTTGGTAAGAAAATAACTGGTTATTAGATGCTGGTAACAAGTGTATACACTGTTCCACATAATAAGTTTTAATTAACTCGGGATGTATTTGTAGATTACAGGAGATATTGATTATACCAATGGGTTGTAGCTAACTTGTTGTCAATATATAATAATATTATCAATTATATAGTAATATTGACATCACTAATAAGTGTATGTACTGTTCCACATCCCCGAGATTATTCTCACATGGGATCAAAGTGAACATATCTATCTATCTATCTAACTGGAGTGGGATTCATTGGAGGGTAGAAGGAGGGTGAAGAGAGTCATGGGGGTGTACAAGGCCTAT
>JARYHS010008074.1:363252355-363302663 GCA_031002005.1 Vandiemenella viatica | reverse complement strand
TGTTCATAACGATACGCCACACGCCTCTGCCGTCATTTTTAGCGGTTCCCTAAAAAGTATATTAACTTTCTCTTCAGAGCTTTCTAACGTCTTAAAAAATTATGCACATAAAAATAATTGTTTTTGACTGTCGCCTAATGTAACAACTGTCTGACGCAATTTCACTTACTGCGTTTCATAACCGTGTATCAGAATAAACACGACAATACTGCGACAAACGACAATGCCTGTAGGCAGCAGCCTGCTCGAAGGGGAAGGCAACTGGAGGGGGGTGGTGAGGTGAGGCGCGGGGCGAGGGGCACATGACCTTGACGCACCAGATGAGAGCGAACGTAGTATAGCAGTGGTGGAGGTGATATTTAAAAGCCTGATTAGTCGTTTTGTAATGCATCTGAAGTGACTCTTGACAATGTGTCTCACGTACCACGCGCCGGCTGCCCGAGTTGGTTCGGGCTCGCCTGTGGCGCGGGCTAAAGGTCGGGCCACACTAGACCGAGCCGAGCCCGCGCCGCCACCGCAGCAACACTCGGCCGAGTGTCGGGTTGCCCCCCTCGCGTCCACACTGGTCCGTCCGTAACACGGCCGTGTGACGGACGGGTTCCTACTCGGTCTTCAGTCTCCTTTAACGTATACACTTGGCTGTTTCACGGAATTAATGTAAAAAAATTACCTTAAAAGTGATTTGGGTATCGTAGCTGCGGCTACCACCCGTACTTTATTATACTGTATTTTATAATCTACGAAAGTAATAAAATAGGTTAAAATACTACAGGGCGTTCGCCGGAAAACGCAACCCTCCCAGTCTGTTGCCGTCGGCAACTTGCTCGGACAGCGGAGCCAGCTGTTTCCGCCACACGGCACCGTGAATCACCGCACTGTTTAAAACCTCCGCTGCCCCAACAGTGCAGTGCAGTGACCCTTACATTGTTAAGAACGGTTTCTTTGCATTGTAGCTAGTTTGTGACTTCAGTCTCGTATTAATCAGTGTTGTGAATAAACGTTTCTTTGCGGTTTGGCTGGTTTGGGGCTTCATACTCTTACTAATCTGTACCGTGTTTGAGTGTGAGTAAAATTATGGTACGTTACAGTTTGCAACAAAGAATATTTCTCTACGATACATATGTGAAGAAGAAGTCGTTTAAAAAGTGTCGCAGTAAATTTCGTCGCGAATATCCTGGCGCTTTACTGCCAGCTAAATCAACAATTCTGCGTCTGGTTAAAAAAGTAAGAGAAACGGGTTCATTTTTTAACAAAAAGAGACTGTCGGTCAACCGTATTCTCACAGAGGAGAAAATTTACGATATCGCTTTTCAACTAGAACAGTCACCCAAAAAATCATTAAGTCAGTTAGGGCAGCGTGTGTCTCGAAATATGTTCAGAAGATGTGAAATGTGCATTACACAAGAGTGTCAACACTTCCAGCATCTTTTATAAGGTAAGCTAATGAATTACGTCACATTTAAATGCTTAGCACATACAAGTTTATGAAATAGTCCGCGGCCGACGGTCGAACAATGCCGGGAGCTGACCGCTCGCTCGCCGCGAGCAGTTTCTTCCTTGTAGCGCTAACAGTGGGTTGCGTTTCCCGGCGAACGCCCTGTATTTTTGTCTGACTCCTGTTATCTCCTAATGCACAAAAATAGTATTCCAAAGCTTTTTTAACAAATGATCGTCACACTGTATTGAAAGATTTTCGTGTATACAGTCACGATTAAATGTCAAGCGTCACTCACTTCACATTTAACGTGTTTGTTTTGGTTGAGGTTCCTTTTCGAGTCACACAATATTTTTTTTTAACAAAAAAGAATAAGATTATTATACATTTTTTTTTAATGCAGACCGCAAAGATACCGTAAAATAATAATAATTTCATGTGATCTAAAAATTCCAGTCACAGATTTACTTATCGGCTGCGCAGTACACTTCTATCGTTGTCACCTAATTTGGAAAGGAAAACTACAGATTAAGGCGAAATTCGAAACACGGAGCGTCCTAGCATTTTAGCATTAACAAATCAAAGCTTTTCCAGAGGTGAATGTAAATTTTAAGACCCGTAAACATTACAACTGAGACAGGGATTTGAACCAGGGACTTTCATTTCCCCAATCGTACGCCATAACCTTCTGAGTCAAGAGACTAATCTGGTTATAATCAAAAATTATTATTCAAACATAATAACATAAACGTACTTATAATTTATTTTTGCCATGCCAAAACACAAATGTACTTTATTATATGATTGAATACATATTTTCCAGTACTTCTAGATTCAGATGCTTGCGGCGAGTGATTTGGGTACGGAAGGTCCCCGGTTCAAAATCCGGATCTCGGATTTACGTATATGAATAATTTTATCGTCAATTAACATCGCAGCTGTTATCTTCAGTGGCTAAACCCGTGGGCTACAAACTTCCCTTGTTCACCTGTCAACAATATGCTATCATAATATTTATTGTTGACCTTAAATTATGAAACAGAATGTTTACGAGAAAAAGTCCAGTATTAGACCACAAGTGAAACTGTAACCGATGTACGTGTATGAATTGATTGGTATACCTGCAGTAAAATTGCTGAGCAGTAAGTGTAATTTTCAATCGCTCTTGCCAAAGTTATTTACCTCGCAATAAATCACCGTTGTACAAAAATAGCCAACACAATCAAATTCGTAACTTTTATTAATATAAGTTATTTCTTATTTCATATTGATCCGTTGCATTTCATTAAGGCGTGTGAAGTAAAAGTCTGATTAAAATGGCCTTTGTTTAAACACCAATGCCTATTTAGATTATCAGATAGCTATAACAGCACAATAAGTAATACCCTGCTCCAATTGTAAAGCGCTTGGACCGAGCATGGTGGGTGAACGGTAACGTTCCGGCTTCACATTCTGGAGGACGTGGATTCGAATCCCCGTCCTGCCATCCAGATTTGGATTTTCCAGGCGAATGTTGGGATGGTTCTCTCAAAAGGCTACGGCAGAATTGCTTCGCATTCGTTGCCCGCAGTCCATTTCCACCTCTAATGACCCCGACGTCTACTGAGCGTAATGCCAGAAAAACATATGTATAAACTGTAATGGTGTGGTGTGGACAGATAAAGTATGAAAGTAACATTTTTTGGAAGTTATGGTTCATCAGACAAATTTGTGGACAGTCTCACACAGAAAAGGGGAATACAGGATTTGGGGTAATAGTTTAAGATATAGGAGGTTGGTTGATTTGTTAGTGGAGAGAATAGTAGAAGGGAAAAACTGTAGAGAAAGATAAATTATATGAAGTTGGTAAATTCTGACCGTAATCGGTATTTAACTACTGGCACATAACAGGATTACTAGAAGACTATATAACACCGGTTGAAAAACTGATGACGGGAAAACATTTTCTTTCAAAAGCACCAACGTCAGATTGCATCCTGGAATCGCATGATGCAAGGATAGAATATTTTGCACTGTTACACATTTTTTTTGCTTTTTATACATATATATATCGCACAAGATGCTTCATAAAATAAATTAAGCCACCATTTTACTTTCTTAATGACTCAGAGCGTGATATTTCTTTTCATCGTAGAAACACTATTTGCAATCATTATCGTTTGAGGTCGTTTACTTCAACACGCAAAGGCAAAAATAATCCTTCCAGCCATTTGAGACAGTTCAAAAATATCTAATGTACGCTGATAAAGCCTACAGTACTTTTACTAGTTCCATTTTTTTTTTTTTTTTTTTTTTTTTTTTTTGTCGTCAGTCTTTTGACTGGTTTGATGCAATCCTCCATCCCTTCCTCTCCTGTGCTAACCTCTTCATTTCTACATATCCCTTACAACCCACGTCCTCAATTATCTGCTTCATATATTCTAATCTCTGTCTTCCTCTACAGTTCTTACCTTCGACTGTTCCCTCCACAAGCAAATTAACCAATCCAGCATGTCTCAAAATATGACCTACCAGCCTGTCTCTTCTTTCTGTAAGCTTCTTCCATAAACTTCTTTTCTCGCCAATCATTTCCAAAACTCGTTCATTTCTTACTTTGTCTGTTCACCTAATTTTCAGCATTCTTCTGCAGCACCACATTTCAAATGCTTCTTTCTTTCCGGTATTCCTAAAGATGTTTCCCTACCGTAAAGTGCTGTGCTCCACACATAGAGTTTTAAAAATTCTAATTCCTAGATCAATATTTGAAACAAAAATATTTCCCTTTTTCATGAAGGCTCGTTTTGCTAGTGCTATTCTGGTTTTAACATCATTCCTGCTTCGGCCATCGGTTGTAATTTTGCTTCCCAAGTAACAGAATTCACTTACTTCTCCTATGTCTCCTTCTCCTATGTCATATGGCATAATTTTTTGGGGAAACTCTTCGCAAAGTAAAAAAGTTTTCATAGCACAGAAAAGAGCTATTAGGTTTCTGTGTTGGGTAAAACCAAGAACTTCTTGCAGACAACTCTTTAAGAAACTGAATATTCTTACAATGTATTCTCAGTATATATATTCTCTCATGAGCTTTGTCATAGAAAATTTTAACCTGTTTACACCTAATTCACAGGTACACAGTTTCAATACAAGAAACAGAAATAACTTGCATAAAACACAAACATCTCTGTCATTAGTACAAAGAGGAGTTAATTACACAGACGGAAAAAAAAAAATCCCAACACCAAGAAAAAATTATTGTAGAGTAATGAAATTTGGACAATGCATTTGTCAAGTTAACATGTTTAATTGATTAAATTTTCAAGATCACAGGTTAATTTAAGCTCAAGAAAATGCATTTCAAATGTGAAATACTGTTAAATTAATAGCCGGTGTAACCTCCAGAATTTTGAATGCAAGCCTGCAAACGTGAATGCATTGTGTCATACAGGTTTCGAATGTCACTTTGTGGTATGGAGTTCCATGCTTGTTGTACTTGTGCTGTCAATACTGGGACGGTCAGTGCTGGCTGTGGATGATGCTGGAGTTGTCGTCCAATGATATCCCATACGTGTTCAATTGGAGACAGATCTGGTGATCTCGCAGGCCAAGGTAACATGTCGACACTCTGTAGAGCACGTTGCGAGACAACAGCGGTATGAGGGCGAGCGTTATCCTGTTGAAAAACTCCCCCTTGAATGCTGTTCATGAATGGCAGCACTACAGGTTGAATTACCAGACTGACGTACAAATTTGCAGTCAGTGTGTTTGGTATAACCACAAGAGTGCTCCTGCTGTCATAGGAAATTGCTCCCCAGACCATGACTCCAGGTGTAGGTCCAGTGTGTCTAGGCCGCAGACAGTTTGGTTGCAGGCGTTCCCCTGGCCTCCTTCT
The DNA here is from genome assembly GCA_031002005.1 of Vandiemenella viatica. Lineage (NCBI taxonomy): Eukaryota > Metazoa > Arthropoda > Insecta > Orthoptera > Morabidae > Vandiemenella > Vandiemenella viatica. The sequence goes on along the minus strand of JARYHS010008074.1, from coordinate 363,297,360 downwards.
GACCAACACTCGGCCATCACTGGCACCAAGGCAGAACCTGCTTTCATCAGAAAACACAACAGATCTCCACTCCGTCCTCCAATGAGCTCTGGCTTGACACCACTGGAGTCGCAAACGGCGATGGCTTGTAGTCAGTGGAATGCACGCTACAGGGCTGGAGTCATGGTCTGGGGAGCAATTTCCTATGACAGCAGGAGCACTCTTGTGGTTATACCAAACACACTGACTGCAAATTTGTACGTCAGTCTGGTAATTCAACCTGTAGTGCTGCCATTCATGAACAGCATTCAAGGGGGAGTTTTTCAACAGGATAACGCTCGCCCTCATACCGCTGTTGTCTCGCAACGTGCTCTACAGAGTGTCGACATGTTACCTTGGCCTGCGAGATCACCAGATCTGTCTCCAATTGAACACGTATGGGATATCATTGGACGACAACTCCAGCATCATCCACAGCCAGCACTGACCGTCCCAGTATTGACAGCACAAGTACAACAAGCATGGAACTCCATACCACAAAGTGACATTCGAAACCTGTATGACACAATGCATTCACGTTTGCAGGCTTGCATTCAAAATTCTGGAGGTTACACCGGCTATTAATTTAACAGTATTTCACATTTGAAATGCATTTTCTTGAGCTTAAATTAACCTGTGATCTTGAAAATTTAATCAATTAAACATGTTAACTTGACAAATGCATTGTCCAAATTTCATTACTCTACAATAATTTTTTCTTGGTGTTGGGATTTTTTTTTTCCGTCTGTGTATTCTGGGATACATCTGTTTAATAAACTACCTAATCGTATAAAACAGCTTTCAGATAATAAAGATGTATTCAAACAAAAACTTAGAGATTATCTTATTGGCAACTCCTTCTACTCCATTCAAGAATTGAAGAAAATAATTAATTGTACTCATTATGACGTTTGCAAAACTCAGTTGCAAAAATGTATGTTTATTATTATTCTTGTATTTGTAAAATATGTATATATTTACTATGATATGACTCATATTATGTGATATGTATCAACAATGACATGTTTCACATCCAGAGGTATTTCCTCAGCAGGGATCCATGGAACAAGATGATAAATAAATAAATAAATAAATTGCATCCGATCCTATTTTTATATTTAATCTACTAGTGTTGGTATCATTTCTGCTACATTTCATCACTTTGTTTGCTTTGATTTAAATTCAGTCCAAAAATCTTTCAGTATTTTGTTCATGCCATTCAGTAACATCACAATATCCTCAGCACTCTCTGCTAACAAGACAATGTCATCAGCAAATCGTAGCATACTGATTTTTTCTCCCTGATAACTTATGCCACATGGAAATTTTTCTTTGACTTTTTTCATTGCTTCTTCTACATAAAAGTTGAATATTAACGGGGATAGACTACAACCTTGTCGCACACCCTTTTTAACTGATTCATGTCTCTCGTGATTCTCTACTTTTATTATAGCCACTTGATTCTTAATAGTTTATAGTGTATTCTTCTATCTCGATACTTTAGACCTGACTTCTTTCAAATTTTGAACACCTTGTCCCACCTAACATTATCAAAAGCTTTTTCCAAATCACAAACGCCATAAAAGTATCTTTGTTTTTCTTGATCCGCCCTTCAAGTATTAATCTTAAAGACAGATTTGCATCCCTTGTACCGCGATTTTTCCTAAACCCAAACGGATCTTCACCTACTATCTCTTTTACTATCCTTTCCACCCTTCTATATATTATTCTGGTCAGTAATTTTGAAGCTTGTGATGTTAGACTAATGGTACGATAATTCTCACATTTGTAGCCTGTGCTTATTTGGAAGGGTAAAAATGAAATTTTTATTAAAATCAGTTGTAATTCTCCTGTTTCGTAACTTTCTGATATCAGCTTGAATAATCTTTCGATTCCTTCCTCTCCGAGGGATTTAAGAAGTTCTGCAGGGATCTCATCAATTCCAACTGCCTTATTTGCTTTCATGTCAAACTTATTTGCGTACAATTTAATAAGACTGCTTTAGCAGGACACTGCTGAAGTTATTCAGGTGTACCTGATGAAAGCATTAATATATCTTCCAGCTTGATTTCTCTGACGCCATTCCTTGGAGTTATCCTTTTGCATTCCCTGCGCAAGATACTAGAACAATGAATGCACAATGGAAGTAGCTAATGAAAGTCTCGCGAGACCACAATTTTAGTAGTACTATAGCAATGTAAGAACCTCATTTCATAGTTGAAAAAGTTTAAATTTAGTCTTGATGCTTTATAGCCTTTTACTTCTGCTGATGGGCGAAAACTAGTAGAGCTAGGAATGAATGTCACGAATCGCAATTTCCCTTCTAGCTGATTAATTAACTGAAGATCGTCCACATTCAATTCCAAAAATTAAATTGTTAATCGCCTACCAACTTTAGTCGTAGAATAAATACCAAGATTTTTATGGCTTACTGGTGGCTTGGAAATTATTTTCCGCACATGTTAAGGATATTGTAATAAACTAGGGGCATACGAAGGCACATTGTATAGTATGAATTGTAATGTAGAAACGTGGATGCTTTTACTGTACAATTACATTTTCTCTACCTCTCTTCAACCGGCTTATAATTGCGCTTGTCTCCCAGTTAATAATTAACGCTATTGTCGAGTGTGAGGCTAATAGGGAGCTGGCAGTGTACAGTCACGTTCCAGTCAGTGAGCGAGGTCCCGTCAGTCCTTCACACTCATCGCTACCTGTGCGGTGACATAACCATTGTGCGCGACCTTGCGCAGCTGCCGGGGTTCCCAGCAAGTACCTCCCACCGTGGCGTGGGCAAGTACATACATCTTTTCCGGGAACAAATCGAGGATGGAGTGCCGCAGGGTAGTGTCCTAGCTCTCATACTCAGGGCCCGCTCTAGGGGAGGGGAGGGGGGGGGGCAAACCGGGCATTTGCCCGGGGCGCTAAAATTTATGGGCGCCATTTTGGCTGTAAGTATGAGAAAAATATTAATGTGTTAAATACCCAATTAATAAAAATAAAAAAATCCACATACCGATTTTTTCGTTCGTTAAAAACTTACAGTTCTTAGCTATGTGGGTGCGCCCCTAGAGACTTCGAAGAGACGGAGCGCGGACCTCAAAGGGGCGCGCCGTTGCCCAGCCGCCTCTTTGTGAATTGCGCCATAGAAGCAACTTCAAAATGCGCCTCGTCCGCGCCACGTCTCTTCTGTGTGAATTGGGCCTTAGCACACTGTTTCGACTTTTGTTGTCTCAACTTGCTTATTATTGCTAATTATAAAAGTGGTTTCATTACACAACAGCATTAGTCTTACTATTACGTTATTAGTGATAAGTGGAAGTTCATAAAATTTACTTCAGGATTTCATAATTTCTAAAGGTAAGTACATCTATGATTAAACTGTTATTTAGTTGGATATACGACATAAGCGCAAAACAGAAGCGCGGTTGGGGGGGGGGGGGCTGTTACACTTGACCTTTGCTTCCTGCGCTGATTCCGACGTTATACTGCCACAAGTTACTAGACCGGAGAAAAGGAGTGTTTTACGCAATTGTAGTTAGGCTCTAATACGTGGAATCGATAGTGCTTGGGGAGATGCTGAGTATTTATTTTATTGAATTGATGAACCAAATCAATATGGATCTAGTTATTGGAAATCGAAGTGGAATAATTTGCTAATTTCTTCTCGTAATAAGGGCCTAACAGATTTGTTGTACAAAATAGATACAGGCATTGAAAGTGTTATGGTTGGGTTAAATTACATACACTAGCTTTGATCGCTTGTGAAAATACTGTAGTTTAGTGGGTGTGGGACAGTACTTACAATAAATAATATTACCAGCTGCTGATTACCGATTAGTTACTTCACATACCATTAGTATATTCAATTTCGAATGTTAACTGCTAATAAATAATACCATGATGCTTATTATATATACGAATGCGGTTTCCAGATACTCTAATTGCTGCATTTGTAAACCGTTTCAACAAAAAGAAATTCATTAACTATTTTAGTGAATGTGAATAACTTTGTCAGTTGGTTTAATAAGTGCATTGCGCGACAATCACTCCACAACATCATTTTTTTAAAATTTTATATTATTTTTTTGTGAACTTGGAACGTATTCCGTTTAAGCCTATAGAAATTGCCATTCTGTATACACGGTTTCTGTATTTGCAGCAAATTTACGGATCGTATCCTCCGCGAATAAGCTTTGTGTAGTAACACTAGACTTTCTTTATGTTCACAGGGTATGGAAATTTTTGTGTTGTGCATAAATATTTTTTTATATCGACTGAGAATAATTTATTTAGTTATGGTTTTAGCTTATTTAGAACAAGGATAAATATTTACTTTTTATATTATTTATAGTGTACATTGTTTGAGTTACGTGCGTGCCTCTTCCAAAATGTCTGACGTCAAAGAAAACTATCTGGTTACCAGTACAAAAAAAGAAGGTTGGGAAAGGAAGCGGAAAGGCAGAATCAATCTGGCGCGTTAAAAAAATATACTGTATTCAGGGTTTACCAAAACAAATCTTAGAATCCAATATCAGGTCGGGATACAAAAGAAGTACAGAATCGTCAGAGAATAATAGCAAACAAATGAACGAAGTTTCTAAACCAATTGGAACTGACACCAACGTGAGACTCACAGAAGGCGTTCTAAAACTTTGTGGCCAAGAATTTTACGAGACGCCGTAAGAAGCTTTTTAGTAAGGCAAGGTCCACCTAAACTATTGCATAATTACAAATTTCCTTCCAATGACACAGGTCGACATTTTAGCGCAAAATATTATGCACGAATTTTAAGCAACGGAGAGCAAATATTGCGAGATTAGCTACTATCTTTCACAAAACTGCGTTTACTGCTTCTGTTGCAAAATTTTCGGCTGTTTAGTTAGTCTCTCTCAAAGGAGGGTTTTAAAAATTGGAAGCACCTCGGCGAAACTTTAAAAGAGCATGAAATTCAGGCAAAAATCATGGCTAGAAAAACGAAAGATTAAATTGTTGTAAAACTGTAGATGCTGCCACTCAAAGAGTTATTAATGCCGAAATAAATCATTGGAATGAGGTGCTTCTAAGAATCGTTGCAATTACCAAAATGCTTGGTAAAAGTTGTCTGGTTTTTCAAGGTACAAGCGACAAGTTGTTTGAGCATAATAACGGTAATTTCTTAAAAATAGTTGAGTTACTGTCTGAATACGATCCCATTATGGAAGAGCACGTCCGTTGAGTGCTCTAAAAAGTAGAGACTAAAGCTCATCTTGGGAAAAATATACAAACCGGGATAGTAGATCTGCTGCATCAAAGTGTAAAGTCTCATGTTATTAATGAAATAAAAAATTCAAATATTTTTCCATAATTTTAAACTGTACTCCTGACTTTAGTAAGATACAGCAAATTACTCTTGTAATCAGATATGTTTCAACCAATAAATTTAATCCTGATGTTGAAATTAAAATTAATGAAAGCTTTTAAGGCTTCTTACCAGTCGAAAGATCCACAGGAAAACAAATGTCTGACATTATAGTTGGAGAACTTAATGACTTGGGTTTAAATTTGCAGGATATCAGAGGCAGTGACTGAAACGGGTCCAATATGAGGGCAATAAAGCAGGAGTGCAATCTAGAATTAAACAATATAATTCGCGAGCATTCAATGTTCCGTGTAGTAGCCATTCTCTCAATCTTGTTATTAATGGCAAAAGCATCCTTGGAAGCCGCTAATTTCTTCAACATGGTCCAAAAAATATATTTATTCTTTTCGGCATCTACTTTTCGATGGGCAATACTTTAAAGCATGTTCAGGGTTCAACTTTGAAAACATGGAGTGACATAGATGGGAGAATAGGATAGAGGCATTAAACCCTTTAAAATTTCATTTGGGAGATGTATACGACCCTTGCTAAGCATTTACGATAGCAAAATAATTGATAATTTAATGATTTAGCCATTTTGGCAATTGAGTATGAAATTGCTATGAAGTAAATTTAAAGATGAAATAAAAATTTCGCAAACTGAAAGTAAGAAAAAAGTTTTTTGTGATTTTTAGCATATTTGATGTAATCTCGTTTTATTTTCAAAATAATGGCAATTAGATTGTTTGTGTGATAATATCCATCTGTAATAGCATTTAAAAATGTAAAAATATGGTTATGGTAATTTTTGGCTATGTACAGATATTTCATAATTAATTTCTCTATTTTGTGCCGCTAGATCAAAATTAAATAAGTTTATTTATGAATATACGATTTTATTAAAATTTAAAATAAAAATATTATTTCGATTAATTTTTTTTAAAATATATAATTCTACAAGGGGCGGCAAAACCGCTAGAGCGGGCCCTGGACATACTATACATAATATGTCAATCAGTTCCACTCGAGCATCGAGGAAGACACGTCGGTTTTCCTCAAGCGAGAGTATAGTTCAGTTCGCAGCGAGTCTTCGTGAACTCCGTTTTCCTCAACTACGTGTAACGCGCTCCGGTTAACACCGGTATACCTCTCGTCCAGTCTACATCAGCAATTATCCAAGCGAGAAACAAAGCTCTCTCGTTTGGATAAAAGTTCAAGCCAAGCAATGGAAGGGCCTTCATTCTACGACACGGGCCAAACTATAGGATCAGCGCTTCAAACAGTTTACGCCAGTGAAGCTCAGCCATTACCCATCAACAACTACAGTTCAACAGGCGAGCCGGCCATTCCAACAGACCAGCCGCCCATACTACAGTACCAGGATCATTTCCCTCCACTACCACCGGCCTCATCAATGAAAGAGCAACAGGTCATGCAGCGTCAGCAAGCAGCCAAGAATCGCCCACGCACGTCCTCAAACAAGAAGGCGAGACAAGAGGGACGCAGTGTGCAAGACGATTCCGAACTCATCAGAATGGAGACTTCTACAGAAAACCAGCTACCAGAATCAGCTCCGGTACCAACAGGTGAGCAGCAAGCGCTTCACAGTGCACAGCAATCGCGAGTGACCGTGTTAACCCTATGCATGTTAGGAACAACAACAGTAGGAACAACAGATTTTGTACTACGGATAATGGTCCTTACTTAGTAGTGGTAGAAAGTGTGGACAGGAACGTAGGCAAGTGGCACCCTATGTCTTTTGGGAAGTTTCTATTCCAGAAGCATAATCATCTAAAACATCAAATAGTACACGCAGGTCTCAACAGAGTTAAAGTAGAGTGCAAAACTGGTGAAGCAGCAAATCAACTTGTTACGCTAGAATCTTTTAAAGAAATCGGTTTAGAGGCATACATTCCAAACTCCTTGACAATAAGACAAGGTGTGATCAGAAACGTGGACACCAGTTTAAGTATAAAGGAAATATATGAAGCTATCGAAGCTAAGTTTCAAGTGTTAAATGTTAAACGGTTTTCTAAAAACCTCCTAATCAACGGGGAGAAAATTTCTAGAGAATTACCAGTCTGCCTACTTTCTTTCAAATCTCAAGTGCTCCCCGAATACGTATATTTGTACGGTATGCGATGTAAAGTCGAACCCTACGTCCCCCCTCTGATTCAGTGTTATCAATGTTTACGGTTCAATCATGTCAGAGCCCAATGCCGCAGCAAACAAAAGTGCAGCAAATGTTCAGGTCCCCACGACCTCAACCAATGCCCCTCCCAAGAAAATCCATGTTGCCTATTCTGTGGAGGGAGTCATCTCTCCACAGACAAAAACTGCCCAGAACACCAGAAACGACGGGCAGATAAAGTAAATAGAATATATTCCTCCTACCCCAATCAATCAGGAAAAATGGCCCAAAGTTATGCACAAATCACCACTGAACACCCTAAGAACAATAATCCCCAAACAAAGTCAGCTGAAGCTACTCAATCTGAGCCACCCATCTACTCCCAACAAATAACTTCTCTCCAAATCGATACATCTGGTCAAAAGGTCCCAAGTCCTTAAATAACACAATTCACCAAAGGAAACCCAGACCCGAATTTAAAAAATCCTCTTATACACATATAATGGCCCCAGATCCCCGATCATATCAACCCCTCGGTACCCCCAGCGCCAACAAATTAGGCGGGAACCTCGCAAACTACAAACTATCTTGGGGCAGATACTGTTAATGCAAATAATATACAGCCCATTACAGCCCAACAGCCTTATATACATTATCCTCCCATTGAGATGCCACCCCCCAACAATGGTATTTTAGTAGAAAAAATATTTAATCTCATAATGTTCGTGATCAACGAAGCCAGGTGCTCATCAGAGAATTCGATCAATCCATCTATAGTACTAGAAAGGTTAATAAGTATACTCCAACAAGACGGCCGAATTTAAAATATTACAATGGAACGCTAGATCAATCCGTGCAACCGAGAATCTATCCAACGGGAATTAAACTGAAACGACATAGCTATAGCCACAATTGCACAAACCTGGCTCAAACCCGAGATTTCCATCCATCTCCAAGGCTACCATATATTACGAAATGACAGAAATGACGGAAAAGGCGGAGTTGCCATATTTATACAAACTAGGATCTCCTTCACAGCCATACGCGTATTGTATCCTTTCAAGCATCGCGGTCAGAATAAGAATCCAAAATAGGAAATTAACCATTGCATCACGTTCTACTGCCCCCCCCCCCCCAAACAAAAATTGGAATCGGGGAGTGGCGAGCGCTAATTCAACAAATGGAGGAGCCATATCTTATATGTGGAGACTTTAACGCTCACCATACAAGCTGGGGATGTGAAATTAACGATACATTCGGAGAATCAATAGTAGAAATAATAGACGAATTCCATATGTTCGTCCTTAACGACGGCTTCCCTACCTTAATTCCAAAAACCGGGGTACCGAAAATCAGCCATTGACATAACCCTTTGCTCTTCTTCTCTCGCGACGGAATTCACATGGCATACCTACAACAGCCTTGGGGCTCGGACCACTACCCCATTCATTATTTCAACTAAACAGAGTATTAATCCTCAATATTCTCAGCCCACCAGAAAATGGAACATAAAAAGCGGAAAATGGGGCATATACGAACAGTTCATAGAGGCAAATATAGATCGAGTAGGTTACCTACAACTCAGTCAGCCAACAGTACCAAGAACTACTAAAAACCATAAACGAAGCAGCAGATAAATCCTTACCTCGATGTAAACCCGTAGAAAAGTCAAAAAGAACCAGGGTGCCCTGGTGGGACGAACATTGCTCAAGGTCAATGGCAAAAGAAAATTAGCTCTAACCATTTACAATCAATCAACCACTTGGGAAAATTTTATAAAGTACAAAAAGTGTGATGCCGAAACCAAAAGACTACTGAAAAAGAAGAAAAGAGAAAGTTGGAAGAAATACTGTAACAATCTAAACAACAAAGTTCCCTTAAGTACGGTATGGAATTTGATCAACAGATTCAGGAAAAAATCGGTAGGAACAAAATCCCTAACAAATTGGTTAGAAGATTTTACCAACAATGTTGCTCCTCCAACAGTCCAGTCAGGTCCCTTAAATCCACCAAAAGTCCTCGATGAAGGGAATAGTCACAAAATCTTAGTAAATGAGTTTGAAATGAGAGAACTGGAAACGGCTATTAAATCGTCGACAAACACCGCTCCAGGAATAGACAATATCACCTATCCAATGTTACACCACCTTCCATTCAAGGCCAAAGAAATTTTACTAAAAATATTCACAAACATATGATGTAAAAGTGAGTTTCAGAAAGATTGGTCGACCCAAATCATCATACCAGTGCTCAAATCAGGAAAAAATAACAACAGTGCTAGTTCATATCGCTCCATCGCCCTATCCTCGTGCGTCGCCAAAACTTTTGAACGCATTATTAAAACGAGGTTAGAATGGTGATTAGAGCACCACCATATGCTACCTAGCACGCAATTCGGTTTCAGAAAGGGGAAAAGTACAAGTGATAACCATAGCATTCTCACACTAGACATAGAAAAAACCTTCATGAACAAAGGCTATACAACAGCTCTTTTCTTGGACATAACAGGCGCATATGACAATGTCCAGATACCAATATTAATCGATAAACTCAGAACTTTACACCTCCCGGAGATATACGTGCATGGTATTCATAATCTCCTCTGCTGCAGGACTGTATATTTCCGCCAACAAGATAACTCCTTATATGGCCCGCGCATCGTCACAAAAGGCATCCCGCAAGGAGCAATCCCAAGCCCATTGCTATTCGCCATCTACATAGCCGATATTGAAAACATATTTAGCCCAATGATAAAGATACTAAAATTCGCAGACGATATCTGCATCTACACCTCATCCTCTTCCCAGGGCCTAAACTTTTGGAGATTTAAAGAAGCTGCCTTTAAGTTACACGAATGGGCTTTCCAACTGGGGCTAACAATATCACAAACGAAATCAGCAATCGTAATCTTCTCTCGAAAACAAATAACATTCAGTGAGATGGAGATCCAGTTAGGGCCGTTCATTTTTCCGGTACAGACATCAGTAAAACATCTGGGTCTACTGATAGACAGCAAATTAACATGGAAAAGACATATCGATCAGATTCTAGCCAAAACGGATCACCACTTGAACTTGCTAAGATCAATATCACACGTCTGGTGGGGAGCTGATCCCGCCATCATGCTAAAAATTTACAGAGCACTCACCCGGCCAATCTTCGATTATGGAAGTCAATGTTACGGAAATGCTCCTAAGTATTTACTGCGCAAACTGGACAATCAGCAATATAGGGCCATCCGGATATGTTTAGGAACAATGACCTCTACTCCAACGAATGCCATGCTGGTGGAAGCGAAAGAGAAGTCTCTGGACTTACGCCGCCAACTACTAACTTCGGTGTATCTAATAAGGCGAGCAGCCATCAGAAATCACCCCGTGTTAGAGAAGGTCATAAAAGAAATATTCCCATCGGTTACAAAACTCCCTTACTGTGCCTAAGCTACCTAAAATAAAAACCATAATACCTCTAGTTATTAATGATGATAATTTACCCCAATTTAGTATGGAATATGAGGTTTTAAAATTTAAACCCAACATACATTACTTGCCGGATTGGGTTACCACAAGTGGTTCGGTAAAAGTTTTAGCGGAGAGATACTTGACGCTAACTTGGTCAAATTATACCCAAATCTACACCGACGGCTCGAAATCCTCAGCAGGCGTCGGATACGCCTACTTCTGCCCTAACTCAAGCCACTCAAACAAGACTCTCTTCCTACCGAAACCTCGATATATACAGCAGAAGCCCTCGCAATCAGAACGGCTATAATTTACGGGTGTAAGCGATACGACAAAATTTCGATCTTAACTGACTCTAAAAGCGTAATCCAAAAATTGGAAAGCCTAAATCGACAAAACGGCCTCAACACGATCCTATCAGACATAATTCACTTAACGCATTCGGCTACGATAGAAGGGAAAGAGGTACACTTAATATGGATTAACGGTCACGCGTCAATAGAACATAATGACACCGTCGACCAATTAGCTAAAGAAAGCATATTGAACGGAGAAAAACATTATATTCAGCTGCTCTATACAGACATCCTACCCATCATCAAGTCAGAGTACTCGAGGAAATGGTCAGACTATTGGTCCTCCACCCAAACTGTTAGAGGAAGACATTTCTATTTAATCCAACCCGACCTACCAACAAAAATCTGGTATGAATCCCAAAAAATGAGTAGAAGTCAAAAAACATCAATAGCTCGTATGAGAATGGGACATGGGAATTTCCCAAGTCACTTACACAGAATAGGAATAATCACCTCCCCCTATTGCCCAAAAGAACATGAAGAAATAGCCGACTTAAACAATGTCATATTAGCATGCAGTCAATATAAGGCTTCTCAAGACATCCTTTATAAAAATCTAGTTAAATTAAAAATACCCTTTCCAACTTCAGTTACTTCCCTCTAGGGAACACAGACAGGAGGTATACGAAGCGCTAGCCCGATTCCTACACCAAGCCAATATAAAAATTCAGCAGCCAAATGGGAAAAAAAGTATTTCTAATAACTCCCAATGAAAATTCAATAAGGAACAAAACCACCCCAAAATCCCCTACCACCTCGCAAAAGACGCGTCATTCTGGATACAAAGCCAATAATTAACAACTTCCCCTATCCAAGTTTCAATTCCCCCCCCCCCCAAAAAGAGGTCGTATAAGTGTGCAGATACCTGCCCCCTTATAAGTTTCTGAGTCTTACTATAACAATACGGGGACTGGATAAAATTTATAAGTCACCAAATACTAGACTCGCAATTTCAACAGACGATCCATCACAAACCTGCCCTCATCGATTATCAAAAATATAAATTGTATTTATGTAAAACTAGCTATAATTTTCCATTTAGCTGAAAAAAAAGGTATAAATGATTGTCTTGCATTACTCCTTTACAGATTGATAAAGACATGTAAAATGTAATAAAGGTGTTATATGTAGCCAGAATGCAAACAATTGTAAAAATAGAGTATTGACCAAGAGTGAAATATGTAAGATTCTTGAAGGAAAACATGTAACTGTCAGCTGGTCCAATTGGCGCAAGCCATCGACCATTAAATAAATTTTAAAAAAATAATAATAATATGTCAATGATCAGGGCCACAGGGGGCGGCAAAACGAGTGAACGACAGTCGCCGCCCCGTGATAGTTGCCTCTCCAATGTTCGAAGGGGCGGCAATCTCAGTTTTTTGACCCGGTTCGGAAATTTCCTAGGGATATGTGAAAACAGTGACCAATGAAATTTGCGGTCAACCTAAAATCTGTGAAATCTGCGGCCAATACTTGTTCTCTTTGTGTCACTGCCGGGCCGTCCTTAAATCACTGTAAAGGCCCCTTAAATTAGACGACCCGACCTGGTCTCACTAAATCGTGGCCTGGAAGTTTTTACGTGAACAAATAGAACGGAAACTAGTCAGCGACAACATTTTACATTACACGGCCGAAACAGCCAAACTAGTTTCTATTTTTAAAAAAATAGACACGCAAATGTTTCGAATTAAAAAGCACATCACCTTGTGTCGCAAGTTAAGTAATCTTTCTTAGCATTTTTTCGCAATCGTTACTGAAAGTTGAATTTTTGGCTGATCTGCAACACTGTTCGGAGACTCCACTGCGGTACTTAACCAGATAGAGGGATCAATAAAAACACAATAATTCTATTAAAATTTATTTAAAAAAAAAATTTTTTACTGCAACTGATGAAGTAACATATAATACACTTTTGACGTACATTTGGAATTTATTGTGTACATTATGTGCTTTCTATAGATTTTTAAGTAACCCAGACATGTGCCCTTTTAATAACAAACTAAGGAGAAAAATAAAATATTACTTTTTTCACATTTTGTTTATTATGTATGGATATTTTGTTTGTTTGAACAGTACATGTAAACTAAAAGTTTAAAAAGTTATATTATATGAAATTACATTTAATTTACCATTGAAATTACTGTAGTTTTGCACAAAATCCACCAGCTTATATATTTTACTTTACGTAACTAATCACCATCAGAATCATTCTCGGCAAATGGCCACATTATAGCATTATAGAAAATGGCATATGTTCTTCAGGAACATTTTGTAGCACTCTCTTAACGTCATCCTTTTTTGTCATTGATGGGATTCATGTCTGCAAAAGTTTTTGCGTTAGGAAGCTCAATATCTGTGTTGCTCCGCAACAACTTAAAAGTTTTTTATTATTATTATTATAATTTCTCCAGTTTTATCATAACTTAAACAGACTCCCTCATTCATTTCATAATAGTAGTGTTCTGATATTTTAAACCAGGGGTGGCCAACCCAAATGATTTTTTTTTTTTTTTTTTTTTTTTTTTTTTTAACTTTCATTCCCCTGGCTGAAGGCCAGGGGCGGGCCGTTGTAGAGCAGTGGCTCTTTTCGGCCATCGGATCAGGATTATTTTTATTCTATTTTATTTATTTGACTCATCTTAATACATTGAATTTTTATTGGGGGCTTCAAACATAAAATTTTCGGTTCTATATTGGGTTGAGGATCTGTGGACTCGAGAGTCCTTATTTGTTGGTATCCACTAAGGGATCATGACGTCTTGCGGGCCACTTTTTAAATGCGTCATAACTCCGCGGGCCGCATATGAAACTATATTCTCCCAAGAATGTTATTTTAAAATCAAAGTTAATCTTTCTTAAAATTTCTACAGTTAATTTCCGAATATACGCATCGACAAATAATGTATTTTTTTTAATACATTGGTTTTCACTACTTTCGCCATTATAAAATAAATATATGTTGTAAAAGTATGATGAATATCGCGGGCCAGAAAAATGTTCGAGGCGGGCCGCGGGTTGGCCACCCCTGTTTTAAACAATTCGCGCTGTCGTTCTTTCTTTCCCAACGTTTTTTTTTTTTATTTCGAGCTTCACTTGGGAGCACATACTTTTTAAAGTGCTTGGGCCACCGCTTGTTAAACTCTAGGATTCTGTCATTGTCCCCCCAAAAAAATGTTTCAATTTTCCTTTCATTTGCAGACGATTCATTAATATTTTTTTAATATTTATCAGGTGTGTAGATTCTGTCCACTCTTTTTAATCGTCTCTTGATAATTCAAAGATACGAACAAATGGGAGAAAACTGTGACCCCTCACTGGAAAATATTGTTTGATTGTTACTTTCATTATCAGGGAAAGGCCAAATAGAAATCGTAAAACCATATGATTCTTGTTCTGCCCTGTACATCCGTCGGAAAAAGATTGGTTTCTTCTGCACTTTTGAGGGATGAAAAGTGCTATGAAGTGATTACGGAAAGAGAAAACTTCATTCCCTCCATTTTTCGCAATGCCTTCATGGTAGGTATAGATTTTGCTTGTTCTGGTTTTCAAGTCATAAATGCAAAAACAGTTAACCCACAACTGCCGATAGTTAAGGTACCATATTTTCAATCCACCAAATTGGGACACACCCGGGGGAAAAAAAAAAAAAACCAACAAGGGGGCCCGCACAACAGTCCAGTAGAGCTAAAAAAAAAAGGTCACCGGCAAATTTTTCGAACTTTAGCATGAACTGCCCCCTTCGGTTACCGACTGGAGGGGTCGCCCAGGCCCACTGCCGGCTGGGGGGGGGGGGGGCGCACCACATGTGTAGCCTAGGGGCCCGCGAGCCCTAAATGCGGCACGGTAGAGTAAGTTGATACCAAGGTTACATAGGTCAACCTCGAACAGTGCAACCTGTGGAATGTCAGGCGGTCATGGTTAGTACATTAGTATGCGTCACCGTAATAGCATATTAGCGTAATAAATAGGTGTCATATTCTAAAACGTCTCTTTTTGCATGTGCACTGTTTTTATACATGGTTCGAATGTTTACTAAAGTGTATTCAGAGGATTTCAAACATATATCTTAGAAACAATAATAGCATTCTGATAGCAGACTACAGCGAAAGATAAATATTTATAAAATAAAATCACATTTTTAGTAGAAACTACCGAACCTACATGGATTGCTACTGACTTACAGACTTCTCTAGGCCTTAAACAGATAGATACAAAACAACTTATCTTTAAAATTATTGAGGCCAACATCTCTTGACCATTGCTTTTATTGCTGATACTTTTGAGATGAATGAATCCTTTTCAGAAGGTCCTTCTTCTCACACAACATTTTATAAAAGTTGGTACAGGAGTAATCGAAATTAACTTTAGTGATGAGCGTCGCTTTCAAGGTATTTATGGATAGCTGAGTTTTGTCTCTTGTCCATAAGGCATTCATGTGGGAAAACAATCGTTCAGTAGGGGCATTAGTTCCAGGCAAACAGAAAAAAAACTCCAATATTTTAAGCATATTTAAATAAGGTACATTATGAGAATTGAAGTGGGAGATAATTTGTAGCCAACATTGGTCAGCTGATGTTTTATTCAACCTCCACTCGGCTAGTAGTTCTGATGTCACATATTGTTTGACATATACGTATTCGTCGTACAAAGCAGTTTCATCAATTACAACAGATGGGTTTATTTTCTTAACGAAATCTACCAAGTTTTTTATCTCTTCCCAGCTAGGTATCTCTTTCAGTGTTACCCACCCAAACTGTTTCAAATGCTCAAGGGACGCTGTCCATTGTTCTAAATACTGCAGCAACTTGGTAGAAAGTATAAACATACTGTCGACATTTTGCCACTTCCGAAGTAAGGCCCTCTTTCTCCAAATTTGAAAGAATGGTCCTAACAACTGATGTAAGAAAACAGTCGTTCCCCTTTGAAGCCAAGTTGGACTTTAAATCACAAAGTACATGAATTACTTCAAATACTGTCACTGTTTCACCTTCTATTTTTTGTATAGTCGAATGAAAAGTTGAAGCCTGGTTGTGAATAAAATAGAGTCAAGCCTTTGACAAAGGGTTCTCAAAGAATGTTTTTATGATATGTGGACACTTATCTTGTGATTCAAAATAGGATTTTAAGGGTGAAAACATACGGAGAAGACGTTCGACAGCAGGAAGTAGGGCCAGCCACCTTGTTTTACTGTATCGTAATACCTGTCTGTACTCCTGTTCCACAAATTCGCAGAACTCTTTAATACTTTCAACCCTAACCGTGTACAAATAGAAATATGAATATGTTTTAGAGACAATTCCTTCTGTATCAATTGGAAAAATATCAGCAGCTGTCTGAATAGTGTTGTGGATGATATGAGCATTACAACCTACTACTACTAAATCGTGTCCTATGTTATCATTTAATTTTGTGAAGACGTTGTTCCACCCTTTCTCGCCACACCACCAAAACTACAATTTGTGTTATCAGCACACAGAGCAACTACTTTCTCCTTTATCTTAATATCATCCAAACAATCTATTAAAAACGCAGAGATAGTTTGCGCTGTTTCTCCAGGCAGTGAATTAACTTCTAACAATTTAACACTAATACCCTCAGCAGGAAGAAAATTTGCAAATTGACTTAAAACATTTAGTAAAATTGCCTCCGCTTTCGTAGGACCGCATGAGAATTTAGGTTCAAAAACACACTGTACAAGTTTGGAAGTGCAATCTAATGACCTAAAAGACTGATTATGCCGCACTGTGTAATAAACAAAAGCTCCTTCAGTGGCCGCTAATCTCATTTCTTTTTCAACAAAAGATTCAATTTTAAAAATGAAGTAAGAGTGGAACTGGATGCACTCGCACGCACTGCATTTCTATGTTTTTCACTAGCTAAATGATGCGTAATATGAGACCGCCCCCGTGACTTATGCTAAATGAAGAACATGCATTGCATCGAATATCCGAATCGGGGATGGTTTTCTTAATAAATGGATATTGTTTCTCAAGTTTAGAATTAAATACACACTTTCGTTTCGGTGGTGACATTATTTTCTTCTCACGCTGTTATTAAATCAAGCAAACTTATCACAGGCAAAAAATCTCACTGTTTACTGCACGTCTACCATCACCAAAAAAAAAAAAGGTTCAACTAAGTGCTAATGTAACATCTTTAACTTTAAAAGCACGTGCAACATAATATAACAAGTAGCCGACAATAATGAAGAGGCGCGGCGGTAAATGTTAAAAGATACGCCAGCAGCAACAATGGGTAGAAGTGATTATATGAATTCATGCATTCGCAAAAGAACAGAAAAAGAAAGAAAAATATTTAAAAGGAAATAATACTTGTGACAGTTAGGAAAGGTTTCCTGATGATGCAGAAGATAGTCAAGAATGTAAAACGAGGAGGGGGGAGGGGGGAATGCCAAGCCTTGAAAATCGGGACATTTTGGGTCCCGATTTGGATTTTAAAAAATCCGGGACAAAATCTGAAAAAAAAGGACTGCCCCGGCTAAATCGGGACGTCTGGTCACCTTACCGATAATAGAATATTTTTTCCTGCAGTGAGGGAAAGGGAGATTTTGCATGAAATCTACTCTGATTCCATAAGTATCTGCCTCGTTATGACAATTCTTTTCTACGTCTTTTAAGGCAGAATAAAACTTGTGTTTTAATAACAATTATAAACTATAAAACATCTGTAGTGTTAACAGCTGTTTAGAAACATAGGCTGCAAACGTAGCAATCCGCTCAGAGCGCCGGTGGGGCGGCTGTTAACAATACAACCAGTTTGAGCCTATTCAATAATAAACACCGATTTCATACTGCTACAGCATTGTTGAGAGTTCTGGTCGCAGATTTCACCGGACGCAAATTTCACTGGGCGCAGTTTTCGCGACATCATATCCTAGATCCCCCACTAGCTGTAGTTATACAGGGGGCGGCATAATCGGTATTGCACGCGGGCGCTCAAACAGCTAGCGGCGGGCCTGTCAATGATTTGCTGCATATAGCAGGCAGTAATGTCCGATTATATGCAAATGATACGGCACTTTGCACCAGCCATATACACCTAAAATATGCTGCATGGAAAACTCCAGAGACGCCTAGAATTACTAATCCAATGGTGCAATTTACAAAAAATTGCAATCAATGCCACAAAAAGTCAAGCTATAATATTTACTAGAAAGTTAAAGCTACCAAGATAAAAATTGCACACGGATGGAGGTGACATTGAATGACAAAATAAAGTTAAGCTTCTTTGGCTGCGATTAGACAAACACCTGACGTGGAGGCCTCACATCAGGACCGCATTTAGGCTCTGTGGGCCCCTAGGCTATACATGTAGTGCGGGCCCCCCTGTCCCCAGTGGCCCTGGCTGCCTCCTTCTATGGATGCTTAAAATTCGAAATTCGGCCCAAAAAAATTATGGGCGACGTTTTTTTAGCTCTATTACTGGCCCAGGCGGGGGATCCAGGGTTGTGGTGCGGTCCCCCTCTTTGTGGTACGGGCTCCCTTTGTGGTGCGGGCCCCCAGGCTACAGCCTATGTAGCCTATGCTTAAATGCGGCCCTGCCTCACATAGATGCAACCAAGAAAAAAGGCTAAAATCAAACCTACCAGCCTCTACTCAATCGTTAAAGGTGATGGTATAAAGACAGAAACCAAATTACTCATCTATCGTGCCGCTGTCCAACGGCTCCGAGTTGTGTAGTATGGCTACCGATTGTCACATAAAAAAGCTGTGGCCATTAGAGAACAGAGCTCTGCTTGCTATTGTTTGTGCACCCCACTTTCTTCCTAAGGGACCGTGCACAAACTACGTGGCTCGGTCCAGGGGGAGAGGGGTTGGCTGGGCTACGTGGGGGGAGGGAGGGGGGGTTTCAAGCCAGGCCACGTAGCTTTCCTTTCATGACGTTTTTCACAGTTAAAATGAGGAACAGAACTGACAACAGCATGTGAATATTTATTTACCTTAGTTAATTATCTCCGTATGTAATTTACAATAGTCTGACAAGAGAAAATAGTACAAAATGTCTTCTGGAATCAAATGGGAAAAAAGCTACGTGCTACGGGGGGGAGGGGGGTAGAGGCAAGCCACGTAGGGCTACATGGGGAGGAGGGGTTTTCACAGGAGGCCAAAATGGAGCTACTTGGTTTATGCACGCTCCCTAACTGGAGAAATCGGCAGGACGTCCTCTTTGCCCCTTTTACAACAACCATAAAACCACAGGTTTACTTCTGCTCCGTAAATTCAGTCTACACAGAAATCGTAACAATAGGAAATGACCCAAAAAATTCCACCTAGGCACGCACAATAAATAGGCTATTTCCATTCTGATCACCACGCTCTCCAATCGTCCATTAGCTTTAAATAGACCTCTTCATCATTCAAATAGGTCCCTAGTAAATAACTTGCATCATAAATTAATCCTCCATTAGTTCTAAGTAGAAATACGCACTATACCAGTTAGATAATAGTTAGGAACCCACCAAAAAATCTTACATTGCTAGTAGATAACAATGTTTCCATAAATCTTTTGTTCATAAACATCTTACTGTAGTAAGAAGAACTTAGTATAATTATATCATGGCCATGTTCAAATCGTAAAAATAGATATTAAATGTAAGGGAGCGTCCATAAACCACGTTGCTCCATTTTGGCCTCTTGTGAACCCCTCTCCTCCCATGAAGCCTGACGTGGTTTTTGGCTCTAGCCCCCTTCCCCCAAGTAGCGTCTTTTCCTTTTGATCCCAGAAGACATTTTGTACTCTTTTCTCTTATCAGACTATTGTAAATTACATACGGAAATAATTAAATTAATAAAGAAATATTCAGATGCTGTTGTGTGTTCTGTACCTCATTTTAACAGTGAAAAATGATAGGAATGCTACGTGGCCTGGCTCTGACCCCTCCCCCCATGTAGTGCAGCTTAACCTTCCAGCCAACCTCTCCTCCCCTAGACCGATCTACGTAGTTTATGGACGCTCTCTAAGATTGCCTGGTGCTAAGGACAACGTGCAGCTTAATCTGCGACGTATCAACCTATGTATGGATCTCTCACAGCATGCACTTTTTCACCACGTACAGCGTAGCGGCTTGCTGGCCAATGCTGCCAGCAACTTGGCTTTGAATATCCGTAGATGGCCGCTAAAATTTCCGTAGATTTGCTACAAAAATCCGGAGACTCGCTAACTAAAAGACTGAAACAATAATTATTGAACAGAGAGTAAAAATTATGAATACTTTTTCTTTCCAGGTCTTTAAAATTGCAAAAATAATATTCTACATTGAAAGAAAGAAATAGCTCTGAACATATTTTATACGTCGTCACTTTCATCACTGCTGCTGCTAAGCCTAGTAGTTTTTTTTTTTTTCTCTAGTGGCCATACATTTCTTGGTTGACATTAAATTTATCATATCTTCTGTAACAGGAAATGTTAAAAACTGCTACCCCTTTGACTCTCGGATATTGGTTAGGCCTTCTCGGTAACTCTGCTTTCTAAGTCGTGCGAACAACCGTGTCACCGTGCATGAATGGTGCGCCGATAGTTTTGTGTTACGGTCGTTTAAGATCTATAAAAATTGTAACCAAACAAAATATGAGATTTACTTCAATCGTTGGTTTACACGAGCTGCTACAAGGAATCGATTCAGTTATTGACAATTCTGTAATGCGTTAACACTATACACTTGAAGTTTAACGAAACACCAATATAAGGTAAAATCAATAAATGATAAAAATTGTCAAAAATCCGTAGATATTTTTAAAAAATCCGAAAATCCTAACTTTTCTTAAAAAAACCATAGATCTACGGATAAATCCGTAGAAAAGGCAGCACTGCTGCTGGCTCAGTCGTGTCTGATTTTTTATCGATATGTGCCTGGGTCGAATCCCTGTCTTGTCGGGGACTTTCATAGGCTCGAAACCCAATCCTCGTCTCTGGCACAGCTTGCTGTGTAATTTGAGGTATGCCAGAACGCTTCCGCGGTTCGGATTACACTTAAAACTGTAAGTCTCATGTACCTGGTAGTGCTACCGGGTTAGGTTAATGCGGTTACGACAGGGGAGGAATCCATAGCCAGTAGAAACCCTGTCACTACGGCCACACGGAATTATATTATTATCATTATTACCACATACAATCCAGCGTAGGACATGTCATTAAGAGAATGCTCATATTTCCCTTGTTTCAGTCGAGCGCAGTTACGATGTATCATCATACAGTATGTGCATGGTGGCAGCCGAAGGTACCATGACCCTGATTAAACTTAGAATCCTTGATTACTACACTAAAGCGCAATACATTTGGATTTAGAGGGGCGCAACCACCGCAGGTACAAATCCAACTTTGCCGGTAGATCGACATCTTCCAAAGACACTTTGCGATCTTTGGTACTTTCAAGAAAATTGATTTGAACAATCCCAGGAAGATTATACTAAGTGAAAGGTAATTATTTAAAGATAGTGTGAATATACTGTTCTTGTTTCATTCTCCATGCTGCCTCTTGTTTTTATAAAATATATTTTTGTCAACAACCTGAACATGTAGATCTACATTTTTAATTAACACACACAATTTATGATATTTATGCCAGTAGGGAGATACTGTATAGAAATATTCAGTGTAAACGGACATTGCATTTCGGTAATCTATAGCTGAAAAAAATCGTACTTTTTAAAATCGCTGCATCTTACAGATTTCTTTTTAAATAAAATAAAACCTTTAATGTGGTTGTTTTTCATCCTCTATTTCCAAAAAGTCTCCTCTTTGCACTTTATCTGTCCATTTAACTGTAATCATTATAGTGTACTACTTCGTTTCAGATGCTTCCATTTTTATATATATATATAATTGACGTATCCCATGTCTCAGTTAAAACTACAGAAGACAGATCTTTCAGCAAGTTTTTTCTGTGCCTTTTGTCGATCGTAGTGGATGAGTGGTTAATATTCGGATATGGAATTAGAAAGTGCTTGGTCCGATACCAGGCGGACCATTACAACTACAGATGGATGCCGCGATGGTCTCTTCAAAAAGCCACGACGAAATGCTTCTCCTTTTCTTGCCCCTCTCTAACGGTCTGAACGTCAATGGATCTTAAAGCCGTAAACAAAAGAACGGTAGAGTGAAGTTGTGTTCTCCAAGATTTTATTTTTCCGCGCAGGAAGTTCAGCAGTTTGACTGATGGCATTAAAGCGCAGCCACACCCGATACGGCGGGACACAATGAAACATCCAGCGCACTGCTCATCCAGCTAATCAGCTCTCTTCGGGAGCAACTGCATTCTTACATCTTGAATAACAGAATTATCTTACTCCTTCTGCCGTATCTGTACCATCGTTTTTATGCGTGCTGCATTTTCTGATCTTCTTTTTTATTTGATTACACTCGTACGTGGCAAATGATTCTCTGTTGATACGTAAGTTTCTCGGTGAATTAATATGCTTAATGATCTCACTGGTGTTGCAAATATCTTAGTCATAGCAGAATCAGAAAATGGCTCAATTCCAAGTAACGGAAGTCAGTTATGTAAGAGACAATGAAGCCGCGGTGGATTCCAACCAGTTTGCTTACTCGTATCTGCTACCACGACACGATGTTTCTCTTCAGTATTTCTTCTTGAAGAATGTAGCATCTCCTGCATACAGGGTAAATGGCAATAGTAATAAAAACGATAAAAAATATGAGGAGTAAAACATGGTTATATTTTATTCCTGTCTGTTACTAATGGCGCATAATTTTCTATATAATAATGTATCAATAATTTTTAGTTTGGTCGTAATTATTTATCATATTTAAAAGAATAGCTTCCCAAAATCAGCAGCTGTCGCTGTTCCCAGGGGTTAACAGTTACAGTCGCGGGTAAGTGTGTAAATCTGTGTTCTACCCAATATTCTTTGGAAAGGACGTTAAGATAAAAATCGGGATGCTAATACAGGAATGCGATAGTGGAACAGTGAAAGTGAAAGTAAGATGTAACAATACAAGTAGCGAAAGGCAGGAGCAAACGCCGGAACTGTTCACAGTTCCTTGTTCAACAACGTCAGTTTCCACAAAGACGCTTAGTAGTTTAGGAATCTGTGTAGCACCGTTCTCCAACAGTTACATTTTCTGTGACAAACTTACACCATCAACCTCTGATTTCCAGTTATTAGGGCTTTAGGGTGGGTGTCATCGGGGTCATTAGTATCCTACGCATTGATCTAAAAATTAGAAATTTTGAATAATCCCTCTAACGCATACAAAAAATTCCAATTTACTCATTCCTCCAAAATATATATACATTCTTTTTAATATAATCGCTGGAAATTTTGCTACATAACTCTTTTCCAATTTGTATTTTCTGTCTCCAATTCTTCGAATTCAATCTTCTCACTCACCTACTTCTGCAGTTAGTGATTTTTAATTTTTTATTCTTTCAGTGTTTTTGCTAAATTGTTAATTAGTGCTCTTGGTAATTTATTGTAAATCTCGTAACAAAGAAATCCGTTTCATCTAATATTTCTTTCTAACTCATCTATCAAGCATCAACACCAGTTTCCACCTTGTACACGCCCAGCACTCTCTTTACCCTCTTCTCCCTCCTCCTGCCTTCTAATGCAGCTCCTTTATTGTGTTCTGCAGTAATTTCTAAAAAAAAAAAAAAAAAATATGACTGCCATCGTTTGCATTGCATTTAACATATATTTCATACTAGCTGTGCCCGCGACTTCGTCGGCGTGGAATAGTTATTTTGGGCATCATATTTATTTTTGCAAACAACCTCCTCAGTTTTATAAATTGTAGCAGTTACCCACGACTTTGTCCGCGTCAATTTCTGTTATTATTTTAGACAATTTTTTGCAAATTTAGTTTTTAAGTTTTTAAAAGAACATAATTATTTTAAAGTACTTCTGCGTGAATTATATTTTTAGTTTTATTTTCTTGTGGCAGAAGAACATATTGGTTTTCTCCGCAACCCGATCTTGACAACGCGACATATAGTTGGCCGTGTGAAAAGCAGTCTTGACGTAAATCGATTCCTACGTGTTTAAATGTTTGCTCCTGTGATTTATTAATTGTAACGGCGAAAGATAGCTTATCGGGAAATTGAATTCTTTTAAAATTAAAAGGTAAATCATTTGGAATCATTGGGATGCGAGGTATAAGCACTGTTTGACCAACTGCTGGACCAGTCAAAACTATTGCAACGATCACGTTATTGCGTAGAAATTTAATTTGAAGTCGGGTTCCGTTATATAAATTTGGTGGTTTGAGATTTCTAAGTAAAATTATTGGGGCACCTATTTTTAACTTGAGGGAATATGGGGGAAGGCCACTTGGGTTCAAAGAATTAAGAAACTCTTGTGGGTAATGTACCGCATCTTCTTGATCCATTACGTTATCAATAGATGTGTAGGTAACTATGTCTCCTGGAAGTTTACTTAAAATTAGGTCGTTAATTTCGTCCACGCTACTGTTTCTCGCCGCCAATATTGCCCTTTGACACGTCCATTGATGCTATTTTCTATTTCGCTGATTTCAGGGTAAACTTTCGATATTAAGTCCTCAATGTTACTTACTCTTTCTCCTAAATCACGATCAATTTCAATTTTATTTTCAAAATGAGGTACTTTCCCGTCTCCTATTAAAAGTAACTTTGAAGGAAAAGTTATACTACCTCCCCCCAAATGTGCTCTCATATTTGTAGTTAATTTTAAAATGTTAACAAACTTCCATAATGGGGAACTACAACCGTTCAGAAGGGAGCTGACCGCGCGTAATATCTTCTAAGATGTTCATTGAAATTAAGTGATGCCAAAGACAATTTTGTTCACAATTAAATACTCTTAATCAACAACACATTTATTTGGATAAAGATTAATATTATTATGTTGATACAACTCTAACAAATAATTGGTAATAATGCATTAATTTCGACCAAATTTGATTACCATAAAAACGGATCTAGTGAGTTAATCTTAAAAGATAGACATATACTGTCGCGGACATTTTTTTAGATCATTTCAAGAGGAATAATCCTTTCATACATATTTTTTTGGTATCTTGAACCGTTTTCGCAGCGCACGCAACAGAAGCCCTCAAAGATGAATAATTTTCCCCGTTTTTTCCACATTTTCCATTGTTTCTTCGCTCCTATTAGTCTCAGCGTGATGTTATATAGCTTAAAGCCTTCCTCGATAAATGTTCTATTCAACACAAAAAGAATTTTTCAATTCGAACCAGTAGTTCCTGAGATTAGCGCGTTCAAACAAACAAACAAACTCTTCAGCTTTATAATATTAGTATAGATCAAAAGTGTGGGTTCCACACTACGCTATCATAATGAAGCAATGGTTTGATGAAGGTTTCGCAAGCCATGTCATTCAGTTATCTGGTATACGTACTGCACATCCCCTCGACCCTAGTCACCTTCTCTAATAAATGAAGGACGTTCAAAGGTCTTTCTACAACCTGTCCAGTGGGTCCAAAATCAATCGAAATAGTGCTGGTTAAAGCTGCAATACCTGCGATGCAATCCAAGGACGACGAGGAAAAACGTTAACGGAAAGATCTGTTTATTTTCTTGTTTTCTGAGACCTTGGAACTACCATGTATGTTTGTAATCGTAACCAACTTTCCTTCATTAAAGAACAATCAAGACATTCAAACTTCGAATTGCTTCGTTTTACGGTACCGTTTATCTTAGCTTTCAAAAGAATATCTATGAAATATTAATAAATTAGTTTTAGTGTTTTAATTGTTTTTAAATGTTAATAATGCGAAAATCTGCAAATCAATGCAGAAACATATCACTGCATCCACAAGAATACCGAGGACATTCCTGGGCCAATATCGTTTTGATCTATCCTACTTTACATATAAAAACTCAAAATTTGTTCAATTTGCAGATGAACCAAACATAAGCTTTCTATATGGTACATGTTTTTCACCTTATTATTAAATGGTTTTTAGCTTGTTCTTAAATTTCGATAAAACTCAATATATGCAATTCAGTACATAACAGATTATCGCCAAACACAGACATAAAATTTGCAGGCCAGTCCATTAAAGAGGTAGAATGCGTGAAATTTCTAGGTTTGCATATTAATCATAATTTAAATTGGATGCTACACTTTTCTGGCTTACTAAAGAGATTGGGTGCAGGTACATTTACAATTCACATAATTTCAGCTATAGGTGATATCAATATCAGGCAACTACGGCTTATTTTCAATTCATTAATATCATATGGACTAGTATTCTGGCGCCATTCTATTCATAGAGACAAAGTAAGTAATAAGAAAGCGAGTAATAAGAATTATGTGTGGGGTTAGCAATAGTATTTTATGTAGAGAGCTGTTCAGGCAGTTAGGGATTTTAACATTGATAGCTGAGTGTTTATACACATTAATGTCCCTTGTAATCAAAAATAATACTTTGGATGAAACAAATGGTAAAATACACTATTATGGCACTAGAAGTAAAAATAATCTTCGCAAGGATTACAAATTCTTGTCATTTAATCAAAAAGGGATCCGATATTCAGGGAAGCATATCTTCAATAAGCTTCCAACACGTCTTAGATGTCTAGCAGGTAATGATATAAAAATTCAGGAAAAGATTGAAACAATTTTTAATTGACAAGTCCTCCTCCACTGAATATTTAATTTCTAAAGTATCTGCAAAATAATTGCCAATAGTTTGTGTAAATGTAATTGGCATAATTAATGTGTATATTATGCTGTGACTATATATACATCTTTTGGAGTGTATTTACTATTTTGTTATGTAATAGTTTATCTGCAGATTGAAAACTTTCCACATCCCACAGAACCAATCTCTTATATTTGGATCCGTGGAAAATGAATGCTTGTATTGTAAGTAGTGAAAAACACGCCATAGAGGGGTTTGATGTGGTTAATTATTTGTAATACAGCCGATGTGAAGCAAAGAAATTATTGCCAATGTAATGAAACTTTAATTTATGCAATCATACCGATGACTACTGAAGGTCATCGCAATTACGTGATTACACAGAAATTAGTATGCCTGAGTCACGATCGGGTGTGGCTAGAATACAGGCGATGGATATAGACACGGATGGCGAGCAGGTCAATCAACCTGGCATCGAGGTTATCCTCGAGAAACACGAGTAATTCAACCTACGTAATTCAATTATTCGGTTACACCTATACTTACAGTAAAACTGTAACGTGGAAAAAGTTTGTGCATTATATATATGTAATACAGTTTGCAGCCCTAGTACTCAGCTACAGAGAAAGAATCAACTTTAATTTTTTTTAAAAAATAGTTGCTTCCTGTCTGAAAGTTAGGAAGAACAGGATTCACGCAAAAACTTTCTACTGGTCTTATTTTGACGGGGTACCGTGTTAAAACGGGATATATTTCATTTTGATGTGACTTCAAAAAGGTGAGAAATCTATAAATGTCATAATACTGTACCCGGGAAAATTTCGTACATTTAAGATTTTTTTAAAAAATAATAATTTGGGTGTCTGTTCATAAGCTGCAAACAAGGATAAACTTTTTTAAAACATATTTTTGTTTGTTTCTTTAGATGAATGGGTTCCACGCAAAAACTGCTGGTCGAATTTTGAAATTTTTTAATAATGTGCATTTCCTGCTTCCGGGGGTAAAATAAGTGTGTTTCATTTTGTTGTGAAGTTGGAAAGCTGAGAAATTTAAGATACAATTGCACACAAAATAGTGTCTATTTTTGGTTGAATAGGTCGAATTATGATAAGGTTTCAAGTAATATTCAGCACACGGACCAAGAGTAAATTAGCAAAGGTATATTTTAATGTGACGTCGAAAGGGTGAAAGAATTATAATAAAATTGTCGACAAAATAGCATCTATTTAAAGGTAATTTACTACTCACAGTCGAAATGTTTGTCGCGATTCCAGCGTACGAGCAACATTGCTCTAGTCGTATGAATTAATTAATTGTTTATTAGCAGTTACTATGAATTCTTATTATAGAAAAATGCGATACTCATAACTTAGGTTTCCTCTTTCTTTTTTAAAAATTATTAACCACTATTTCACTTAAAAGAGACATAATTACACAAGATGCAGTGCTGGCAATAAGTTTTCATTTCGGTGCATTTTAGACACATGCAGGTACTAATCGAAAAAATGACAAATGTTCGCAAGCGTACTGTAAACAAACAGAAAAATCTTGTCAACATTTGGTCTGCCAAAGCTCAACCCCTCTCTTTCCTACCAACCCCATAATTTTTGTAAATGTGTTTTCTTATATATATAAAAACTATAGTCGCCACCATTTGACCTATTATCATGAAAGTTGGCGCTTATATGTATTTTTTCACGAGGAAGGTTTCTGACCAAAAAATATAAAAACCACCACCTAATCCTCATTAAACCGTTTAATTTTTATACAAACCCACAGTTTTTATCCAGTTTAGATAGAACTTAGCAAACTTTTACTCTTAAACAAAGAGAAACATAATTTCAGCTTTTGGTTTGCAAAAACTGAACCCCTTCCTCCATTTCCGCCCCTTCACTTTTGTCAATTTTCTTTTTGATAAGCTATAGTTGACACCATTTGACCGATCTTTATGAGAGTTAGCACATATATGTATTTTTTTATGGAGAAGATTTCTGACCAAAAATGAAATAAACTACCCTAGCTCCCCGTTTACATTCCTTAATGTTTCTACAAACCCATATTTTAATCCGATTTCGGTGGAACTTAGCATGTGTATACTTTAAAGGAAATAGAAAAAGAAACATACTACTCACATTACTTTGACAAAAACACAAACCCTATTCCCCTTTAATTACTGTTAATGTTCGCTATATAAAGCTACCATTTCTACCTGATTTTGAAGGAAGTATGCACATGTATACTTCAAAACAAACAGAAAAATACTGTCTGCATTTGGTTTAGAGAAGCCAAACCTCTCTCCCCTTTTCCACCCCTTTAATCTACAGTTTCTATCTGATTCTGAAGAAAATTTGCACACGTATACTTTAAAAAATACACAAGAATTGTGTTTAAATTAGGTTGAAGAAGCCCAACCCCTCTTCCCTTCTACCCCCACCCCTCCTAATTTCCAATGTTCTTTATAGATACCTACCGTTTTTATCAGATTTCGATGGAACACTGCAAATGTATACTTGAGAACAAAGAGAAACATTCTGTTTACAAAACCCAACCGCTCACTCCCTTACACCATTTAATTTTTATAAATGTTCTTTACACAAAGCTACAGTTTTTATCTGGTTTCGATGGAACTTTGCACATGTATACTTTAAAACAATGAGAAAAATGCTGTCCACTCTACCTTAACAAAAATCAAACTACTCTTCACCTCCACACCCCCTAATTATTTTTTTATACACACCTAAAACTTTTATGTGATATCAATAGAAATTTACAAATGTATACTTTAAATCAATCAGAAAAGACAGTCTACATTTGGTATACAAAAGCCCAATCCCTCTCCTCCTTTACCCCCATCGTTTATAATTTCCAATGTTCTTTACAAAATCCACAGTTTTAAGTACCGTCTAAATCAATTAAGCTATTTTTAAGTCATTGCAGAATATTTATAAAATGTATGTGTCCTAATGTCTCAACATGGACTTCAGATTTCAGCTTTTACGCTGTGAAAATTTGATCTATATTTTCTGCGTGATGCTGGAACGAACAGATACATTCCAGAGACAGATTTGTGTATGTAGTATGTATTAATGTCCAGATGTTATAGGTTTCGATTATCGAGCAGCAGCTTTAGCAGATGTTATGATTAGAACGAAACACAGCCTGCATCAAAATGTAAACTAACATTCCTTAACTCAGCATCCAATTCTCCCCATTCTGAAAGTTTTTGTAAAGACAGATTTTTTTTTTTAAAGCTTTCGCTTTAACCACTGAGCTACCAGGAAGTTTACAGAATGAGAACTGCTGCGGCATATTTAAATACAAATTAACTATAATACCACTAAAAATTTAAAAATAAAATAATTGTTTAAAAAACATAAAAACCGCCTTCAAAAAATGGTACTAAAAATTTTAAAATAACTTTATACAATGCTTAGAAAAAAGTAAATCTAAATGGACAATATTTTACATTACTGTCATTGATATTTTTACATTAATTAGTTATTTTTGGAGTCGGTGCCAGCCAAAACAAGAAAAATAAAAACATAAATACAATTATACATAAAAATCATGTTAATACTTACCTACAATTAATTCTAGAAACATTTTTCAACAAAACTGAAACATTTAGATGATACACCGATATTATACTAACTATAAAGTATTTACTGCATGATGCAGCCTACCAACTGACACTATAGCGCCATGACTAATGAGGCAGAGCCACAGATAACATGCCATTAATTTGTGTCCCTAAGCTGTCTCCCGCAATAAAACTATCTTCCTCACGACATGCTGTAAAATATTTGGAATTTTTGTTCGTACTCTCGGTTCGCCTCGAACACCAAATAAAGTTCAGTAATTCGATCTGCGCGATCTGACAGCTGGCACCGACTCCAAAAATAACTAATTAATGTAAAAATATCAATGACAGTAATGTAAAATATTGTCCATTTAGATTTACTTTTTTCTAAGCATTGTATAAAGTTATTTTAAAATTTTTAGTACCATTTTTTGAAGGCGGTTTTTATGTTTTTTAAACAATTATTTTATGATATCTAAAGTGGTCTCCAACACGCAACAATGCTTAATTTGTAATGGCGTTATTATAGTTCATGTAATCGTTTGGTAATTGTTGCAATTTTAAAGCTACTGTATCACTTACTGACACAGCAATCGGCAAGATGAAATGAATGATACAAGAGAATTTTAACACATATCCAGTAGGTAAAAATAGTGAAAGATAAAAGACTTTACATCACACTTCCTCAGTTCCAACTTGAATACGGTGAAAAACATGAATGACCAGTTTTATAATCTGTTCACCATCAACGGGCAGTCCAAGGTCATATTCCACTTGCCCCATTCCTCCCGTCACCACCCAATCCCGTTGTCCACTCCTGCGAACAGACCACTGCGACCAGGCAGGTGTCAGGCAAATGTCAGCGGGCATTTTTCCCTCTTCGCATGAAGGGGTAAGGTTAGCGTAGTGGGGATACACCAGAGAACCTTGAACCATCTCTGTCCACTAAACCGGCTCTAATTATATTTATATAAGAGATTCTTCTCAACTAATCATGTTACTGAACATTTTATATCTTTTGAAATTTCGAATTAATTGTCAAAACATTAATTGGCACTGCCTAGACCATATATGGACAACCCGGCTCTCCGCCAGCTTCAATCCGGCGCGCGAGAGATTCAGAAATTTCAAATAACACGCAAAAAAGTCTGTATTTATTCAAATCATAAAAACTAAAATCGATAAGTAATAATACTAAGCGTACGCAGTGGAACATCACAGATCGAGTCAGAAATATGGTTAGAAAGAGACAAACAGATAATCATTCGGGAAGCCGCCCGATGACCTTGAAGCGCTCCAGACTCGACTGTTATTCATAACAGTCAACTCTGACCGCTCGCATCGCATATTCGCGAGCGATCGAGAGTATTCTATTTGCTTATTGCGGGTAATATATAAACCGCTCAGCGCACGTGTCAACAATCTATAAAGATGTCTGGTTTAAAAAAGCGGAAAGTGGACACAGAATGTCGTCAATTGCAAAACAATTAGACTGATGAATACTTTTTTATCATGCACACTCGTAAATTTACGTGTTCGTTGCTCAGTGAAACAATTTCTGTTTAAAAAGAATACTATATGAAGCGGCATTACTCCAGCAAGTATTTCGCTCAATATAATTTACCTAAGGGCCAGTTAAGAAAGGATAAAATTAAAAAAAAAACTCATTACCGATTAAGGGAAACAGCAACAAATGTTCCATTCACAAAGATCAAATCTAGACAGTGTTGTTAAAGCTAGTTTCATAGTTAGTTCAAAAATAGCGAAAACATCGAAGTCATTTTCTGAAGAAATTGTTAAAGAGTGCCTAGTAGATGTTGCAAAACTTTTGTGCCTAGAAAGGAAGGGTTTTTAAACTGCTTAACGTCTCAACGTCTCCTATAACAACTAGGTCTTTAGAGACGGGAAAGGATGGGGGGCAAGGAATGGGAAGGAATTCGGCCATGGCCTTTTGAAGGAAGCATCCCGGCATTCACCTGGAGTGATTTGGGGAAACCATGGAAAACCCAAATCTGGATGCCCGGACGGGGATTCGAACCGCCGACCTCCCGAATGCGAGGCCAGAACGTACAAAGGAAGAAAGCGTCTGAGAAAGTGAGCTTATCGCGACGTACTGTTGTTCGACGAATAGATATAGTGATGTCAAAAAACATTGACTGATAGATGGGCTGATTTTCAAGCATTTTCGATTGCTTTGGATGAGAGTACAGATTTATCTGACACAGCCCAGTTAGCTATTTTTGTACGAGGTGTTAATGAAGAATTTGTAGACAGATGAATTACTGGCATTACGACCGCTACGAGGGACCATTAATTGAACAGATATTTTTGCCGAAGTGCAAAGTACTTTTGAGCAATATGGTTTGCAGTGGTGTAAATTAGTTGTAGTGTACACAAATGGTGCGCCTTCAATGTTCGGTTCACGAAAAGGTTTTATCGGAATTCTGAAAGAAAGAGCAACCACTATGAATGAGCAAGAATGTAATTTAATAATTCTGCGTTGCATTATTCACCAGCAAAACTTGTCCATTCGACTGAAGAACGTTATGGATGTGGTAGTACATACCATCAATTTCACTAGATCCCGCGGTCTTAGCTTAAAGCATTTTTGGATGAACTCTCTTCGAACACGATGATGTGACATACTATTGCGAAGTAAGGTGGTTAAGTAAAGGTAAAATGCTAAAAAGAGTTATGACATTAGAAAAGAAATAGCTGATTTTATGGAAATGAAAGAGAATTCATTGCCGAAAATTTGTGATCGAACATGGCTTTGTGACTTGGAATTCCTGGTAGACATCACATGACACTTAAACGACATTAACTTGAAGCTTCAAAAACAAGGGCAATTGGTAAATCAGCTGTACCGTCATCTTAAACCTTCTCAAAACAAAATTCGCTCTGGGAAACACAAATGAGAAGTAAAAACTGTTTTCATTTTCCAGCATTATCCGGTCACGAAAACATTGAATACGGTCGCTATGCTGAAGAACTGAAACTACTGTCAGAGCAATTCACTGATCGGTTTTCCGATTTTATTTTTGCAAAACCGTGTAAGTGCAATGTGGAAGATGCTCCGCTTCACCTACAACGGAGTTGATCAAGCTTCAAGAATACCCATATGAAGTCTAAATTTAATGATGTGGAACTAAGCAAATTTTACAGAACATTCCTTTCCCAAGAAAAATATCCACAGCTGAGAGTTCGCACGAAAAATAATTTTGCACATTCGGAAACACGTATAAATGTGAGCAGCTTTTTTCAATCATGAAAATAAATAAAAATAAGCATTGTACTAGGCTTACAGATGTTAATTTAGAAAACACTTTGCGCCTATGTACTAGTGATGTTGAGCCCAATGTCGATCATCTTGTTTCTCAGCTTCAAACTCAAGTCTCTCATTAACTTTCATTTGATTTTTCTATCTGTTTATGTTAATTTGGTTTTCGTATATTTTATTATGCTATTGTAATTCCAATATATAAAAAAATGTGTGAATTTTTATCGCCTTTTTTATTCACTACTACCTACTTAATTCTTATCTACGGCCCGCGACCTGATTAAGTCTCGAAACTACGCCCTGAGCTAAACAAAGGTTGCCCATACCTGGCCTAGACTATCGAATATAAACAAGATTTTGATCTTTAACGTAGAAAGTGGTCGAACGACTAAAATAATAAGAAAATTGCATGAGAAATTCTCAGTCATAATATGCCTCGTCCGCTCCTTCCCTCCACGGCAAATCCTCTGTCTGTTGACACACCAACCACCTGCTGGACACTACGAATCCCATTCCTTTGTGTCATGTAACTAGGATTTTTTCTCTGCTTCCTCCTCCATGTTACCCATTTGAAATTTTTGTCTGTCTTTCTGTGTTTGCAGAACGCAAAAGTTTACGAACAGATGTTAACAAACTTACACACTGTGATAGCTTATGTGCAGTTAAAAAATGAGAATACTTTTTATTTGGATTAGTACCATAATTTCAGATTACAGTATTCAGGGGTCCAAACTGAATTTTTGTCTCTCTTCACAGGCTTCACATAACTAATGAGTGTGAGAATGGAGACTTATCTGTCGGTCAGCTGACCAGTGCATATGATTTCACACCTGAGGAATACAGGGGACGTGCCAGTCTAAGTATCGTGCATATTACAACGCAATCCGACGATAAGATCATGAAGACATTGTTAACTAATGTGTGGATTTGACGTAAACTACACGTAGTGATAGATTTGTCATCGGTTAACATGTTCGGATACTTTTAAACCTCATTACTGTCACAGTTTGCGATGATACACGGTTCAAACATTGAAATTGATGATTCCAATTTAATATTAAAAACTGATTGTTGTTTTCATCTTTGTAAAGGCACGTATACGGACATACACAAAATATAATATGCAGACGTCGCGATTTTAGGTGAAATTTTATTTACATATATAGCCCTATAGCCTAATGTAACCTGGAATGAGGAAATTCTACCCAAAGATTGGAAAACAGCTTTGATCCACCCGTTGCACAAAAAAGGCAGTAGGAAGATTGTTGACAACTACATAGGAATTTCCTTGCTTCCGGTTACATACAAAATTCTCTCACTTGCCATCCTGGAGAGATTAGAATCCCAAGTTGGGCACCAAATAGGTGAATACCAAGAGGGTTCAGAAAAAATCGCTCAACAGCGTAACAGATCACAACCTGAAGACGATCATCAGATACTATACGCTCAGGTCAAAGCAATATGTGTCAGTTTTTGTGGAGTTTACGAAAGCTTATGACTCGATAGAACGGGAAGTGCTTTTGAACATCCTTAATTAATTTTGATGTTGACCTAAAATTATTGGCTATAATTAGATGTACACTGACAAACACAAAATCAAAAGTTAAGTTTTTAGGATGTATGTCAGATCCTTTTGAAGTCACAACTGGAGTCAGGCAAGGTGACGGTCTGTTTCCACTACTTTTTAGCTGTTTTCTCGAAAAGGTCATTCTGACCTGGCGAGCGAAATTAAAGGAAATTGACTACAGCCCATCAAGAATAGGAACTTAATATAAAGGGATCACAATAGACATTCTGGCTTTTGCCGATGACATCACTATCGTATCAGATGACTTAGAAACTGCTAGGATCCTAATTGATTTGCTGAAGGAAACTGCTGATCAAACCGGTTTACAGATATCTTTTGAGAAAATGAAATTATTGACTAACATCAAGGATGCTCCACCTAAACTTCAAACCAAATACGGGGACTTTAATCAAGTGGAAAAATTTAAGTACCTTGGTGAGATCATTATGAAAAACGGATTGGTCAAAGAATCTATTCGGGAAAGGATTCGCAAACTAGATACAGCCTACCAAACTTCGCGAGAGGTCTACAATAAAAAATGTCTTTAACAAAATTCTAAGATACGTCATTATGAAATAGTTCTGAAACCAGTCGTTTTGTATGCAGCAGAAACCTTGTTCCTGAACGCCGATAAAGGACTTCTGGGAAAACTGGAGAAAAAAGAAAAATTATTAGAGGAATTCTGGATTCCAACTTCAAGAATGGCGTCTATCAAAAGAGATCCAACAAAGAAGTCTACAGCAAAATAGAGAAAATCACCGAAACAATCCGCAAAAGACGGGCACGATTCTATGGCCACTTCAAACGGATGGAGGAGAACAGACTAATAATAAAAAAAAAATCTTTAATTTATTTGATTCCAGATCCAAAACTGTAATGCCCTAGATCGTAAAAATTAAAGATCTCATTTGATGGGACTAGAACCAGAAGATGCTTTCAACAGAGATATATTTCGGAAGAAGTTAAAGACAAGTGGGACAAGCCGAGACGAACACTCCAACAGAAGACGCGGTACACTCTGGACAGAGGAGCGCAAACAGGCGCACTCAAAACGAATGAAGGAATTCTGGGCCCAAAAGAAGATGAAACTCGCTGCCAAATGCACAAAGGCTTAACGTGGTCCTAGTTGGCCTCAACGAATAAATAAATAAATACATAATGTATCCTGCTCGTAAATGTGCGAGGTAGCACCACTGCAAATATTGTTTACAGAGAAGTTTTGTTAACAATACTAATGTGTGACTTGACTGTGGATCATCGAAAACCTATAATCTTCTGAAGTAATGGCTGTTTCGAGTGGTGAAACGAAGTGCCAAACGCATTTAAAACATTTATACACAACCAAAATTCAGAATAAAAGAAATCTGCTTGTTTGTTTTTTCCTATCTAGCCAACTTTTCTTTGATAATTTATCGGTGAATTAAAAGCATAAATTTGAACTGCACAGTGAGAAGACATGAGAGTGTGCCGGGGCACGACGTGCAGACTCTGACCTGTGATTTGCTCCGTGTATGCGGCGCGCCAGCTGGAACACGACTGACTACACCGCAGCACCCAGCTACCCCCACCAACAGGTGCCAGGTCGGCGTCCGCGGTCTCAAAGTGCACGCCAGCTATGTCTTACGTCTTCTAAAATCTCTCTGTATCGACAGAATTTCAGATTTAAAGCTGAACTTTGAACAGTAACATATCAGTTACCATCGATGGTTACAAATTTACAGAAATTCCTTAACATTTGTACGAGAGAATATGGCGCAATAACACAAGACTGGTACGCAAATATTGGCTTGATATAATTTGATCATCTTGTTAACTGTATAAAATCGAACTTCTAACAACTAAAAATTGGTTTTCTGAAATCTGATTTTAATATAACTGTTCTCCTGCGCCTATGTTGTACTGTGCCACCACAGAGCATATATGTTATCTTAGATGGCAGTTACTGAATCGCAGACATACAATATATTCTTTTGGCTTCAGTAATTAGTTCAGTTGATTAATTCCCACAATTGTTATTATTATTAATTTAAATACGACGAAGCGCATGCTCCTATGGTATTCCTTTACACTACATCTATATTCCCGTTTTTTGTTTTTCATCTGAAATTCTATGACTGCCAATTTCCCACTAACCCGCTTTTGTGCTTCATGAATCTTAAATAGATCGTGGCGGGTGAGAAATAACGTTCTGGCCTAGCATTCGGGAGGATGTTGGTTCGAATCCCCTTCCGAGCATCCAGTTTTGGATTTTCCATGGTTTTCCCATATCACTCCAGGCGAATGCCAGGACGTTTCCTATAAAATTCCATGGCCGAATTCCCTCCCGTTCCTTACCCCAGTTCTTTCCCGCCTCTAATGACGTCGACAATGCTTAAAGCCATAAGCAAAAAAAAGTTTTAAATTCTTTCAGTGTTTTTGGTAAATTATTCCGAACATCCATTGGTAATTTACCTAAAAAATTTCCACTCCTGTACGAACGGAATCTAGTGCTAGTTTGTGATCATCGTTATCTTTTCCCTTCAAAGCACTAGTCCTAATTTTTCTTCTAGTATCCTTCCAGGCCTCATCACCGAAATGTCCCAGTATACCGGTATAGGCTGGGATTTTCGATTGCTCTTGACGCATCCTCTCGGATTTCTACTCTTTCAAATTAATTTAAAGAAAGACTTATATCAAATTAAATGCTGAAGTACATAATAGAACAAACAATAGTTTTACCTGATTCCTGGAATACTAATATTCATTTTCTTTCTTTTTATATCCTCTTGTGACATATGGTTGTTTTATGATGCACCATTTTTTTATAAATAAAGAAATTATACTTGTAATAATTATGTTAAGAAATAATTAATGATTTGTGTATATTTTTTTAAATATTTATAGTAACGAGTATTTCCACAGACGGTATATATAAATTGTATGCCATTAGAATAATATAAATGTCTTAGTTTTTTTTGATTAGTATTAGTAGGTATCTTTGATTGTTTGATTGAAAAAAGAGAAAGGAGAGAAGAAAAAAGATTGTTAACTAAAACTTAATGTGTGAATTTGTAATAATTATTATTGAATTGAACCTTAAATATAATTAAAAAGAATTGCTACAAGGTATATTCACCTGATGTATTAATTTAAAAGTAACATGGAGGTTAACAATAATGACCAGAATAGCGGGTTAAGTAACGAAAGTAGTATTAATGTGGGGAGAAAAAATTATTAAAGTAGAACGATCTCACCAGAATTATGTCAAACATCAAACACTCGAGAAAGGAGTGGTGATACCCAAATAATAATGTCCCTTTTAATGCAAATGAAAACAGGAAATATGTCAAATCATGAAAAAACCATTCAGAAGATCGCTTTGAGTCAAAAGAAGACAGGAGAAGGATTGCAAGTTATGAGGGATGAACTAAATAAACTTCGGGAGAATTGGGAGCAAGAAGTGGAAGTTAATTAAACAACTGGAAAGACGACGAAATATCAAAGTTGGCTAAAATCGATCTGTGTGAGGATAGTTGTAGAAAGGAGGAAGTTGTGTTTAAAAAAATTCACGCGGAGGAGAAAAGCATTCTAGCTGAAGATATGTTCAGAGAAGAAGAATTAGATAGGAGTAGTACAGGGTTAACGTTAGATATTTACGTAAGTGAAGAAGATATGTCAAGCAGCGATAGTGTAGAATATGAAGAGGAACATGAAGAAAATGACGGAGATGAAATGAGAATATTTTATATAAGATGTTTCGAAGAAGAAATGAATAATGCAAGTGTATCTCAAAGAAGAACACTTGATGATATAATAAATGGTAGCCATAGTAAAATGAACGTATCTGCAAAGCAAGATAATATCAACTTCGCGGCGTATTTTGAATGCAACAAGGTAGGAGAGGGCAAGGAATTTTTGGTCCATCGATTTGAAATGAAATTTTTAAAGGATGGTAGAGAACAATTAATGAAATTGTGCCTTTTCAGGGTAATGGTAGGATTTGTTTATAAGCTTATAACCATATTTAGTGTTGGCAAAGACGTTTTATTTCCAAAAAGACAGTTGGTTTTTGAGTATTAGTTTGCAAGGGTAGAATGGAAACGCAGAAAGAAGCATTTTCATTAACTTTGAGGGGCGAGTGAATTCGCTACCTCGTACTACGTACAAATTTATTTTAGGTAAGGGGTCTAAATGCATAATCCACCCGTATTGCAAATATTTTAAATTTTATTTCAGTTGTGTTTTCCTTGATGTTCTTACTTGACAGTAAAAAGATTCTTTGTATCTTCGTTAGTGAAAATAAATGAATGAATGAGTGCTGAAAAAATTAAACTAGTCTATAAAAGCATGAGAGTTATAAAAATGTATCTCATAAAATTTGGGGGAATGCAAATTTTAGAAAAGATTTTGAGTGGAGGGATATTTCAGGTAACTTTATCTGACTATTTTTTAAGGAATGTAGTGGACCTAAAATTGTATAAATGTAAATGAGAAATGAAGTGAGAGTGTTTAATGGTCAGTTTTTTTGATTAGTATTAGTATCTTTGATTATTTGGTTGAAAAAAAAAAGAGAGAGGAAGGAGAGAACAAAAAAGATTGTTAACTATAACTTAATGTGTGAATTTGTAATAATTATTATTGAATTGAACCTTAAATATAATTAAAAAGAATTACTACAAGTGAGCCGTGCGCGGCTCATCTTCACGCTGCGGCTATCATCTGCCGTCAGCCCACCACTTCGCTAGGGGGCGCTGTGGCGGAATTTCTGCCATCTGGCGAGCGATTGTCTTCTGTCGCACGCCTGCTGCTCCGCTAGGCACCGCCGCGGTCGAGTAGTGCCCTCTGCCGGATAGCGTGGGGTATATAAGCAGTGACCCGGCGCGGCCAGGGCAGTTGGATACCCAGTCGGATAAGGAGTCAAGTAACGTCAGTGCTGCAGAGAGTGTCGGAACTGCGTGGACTGTCGGAGGCGGCGTACCTCCCTGGGTCGTCAGGAAGCGTAAGGCCCGGACGGGCAGCGGGCGCCCAGGGAGGCCGTTAATGGGGCCGCTCCGTCCGTCAGTGTACCAGTGAGGGCCAGTGCGATATCCAGTGAGGAAGGAGTGTCGGAGCTTCGTTGACTGTCGGAGGCGGCGTACCTCCCTGGGTCGTCGGGAAGCGTAAGGCCCGGACGGGCAGCGGGCGCCCAGGGAGGCAGTTAATGGGGCCGCTCCGTCCGTCAGTGTACCAGTGCCAGGCCAGTTGGATATCCACTGAGGAAGGACTAACGTCAGTGCTGCAGAGAGTGTCGGAGCTCCGTTGACTGTCGGAGGCGGCGTACCTCCCTGGGTCGTCGGGAAGCGTAAGGCCCGGACGGGCAGCGGGCGCCCAGGGAGGCAGTTAATGGGGCCGCTCGGTCCGTCAGTGTACCAGTACCAGAGGCAGTAAGAAGAGTGAAGCGTTAGCAGTACCAGTACCAATACCGACGGTTGGACCTCCATCGCCGGGCGCGGGAAAGAGGTCAGTCTCTGCGGTCAGTCTCGACTGGGAAGTGAACAACCTGAGGAGGAAGTGGCGGTGTCGGAAGCGGCAGTTGAAGAAGGCGACGTGCGCCATGCACGGGCAGCAGTTAGGCGGAGCAACGTGACACTTGGCCGTCGGCGAGGGGTTATTGACGGTGCCTGGTCTGACAAGCAGTTCTGAGTGGCCGTAAACTGTGTCGTCACCTCACATGCCCAGTTTGGGGTGTCCTCGTAAAGTGTGCGCTTTGGCACCTTCTGGAGCAACCTGTGCCTTCATGTTCCACGAGTGGATAGACTGTTAGAGAGTTCGTGGTATTCAGACAATTCAACTTCGTTGTATTTTTTGCTTCCTCGGTGCAATTGGAGATTTTCTGTTTGGTGTTCGTGCTTGCGTGGAACAATCTAGGTCACTAATGGCTGTTCTTTCACATGAGGGAAACAGTGTATGTATGTTTGTCTGTACCCTTGAGGGGTGCTGAAACATTAAAACAAACCAGTGTTGGTTGAGCTCAACTGATATAAGTGCCTTCAGAAGCTCGATCTTTGGAAATCCTGTTTAGGAACTTATAGCACCGGATATTCTACCATTATTAAATAGTTGTTTAGACATAAGTAAATTTAAGTGTGTAAATCCTTGGACTCTTGGGCCATCATGGATCATTAAGGCCAACTAGTATTGTGGTTATTTAATATAAGTATCTTGGGGGAATTTTAAGTAACCGATTGGTAATTAAGCTTATTACATGATGTAGTGTGGAAATCTTATGTTGAAGTTGTTGATATTGTTGTGTAAAGTTGTATTGTATTTGGTATTTATTGTAATAAACAAGACTGAGACAATTGTAACCATGCGCCCACATGCTTGCCAACCTAACTACCACCTCAACAAGGTA
Organism: Vandiemenella viatica; assembly: GCA_031002005.1. Classification (NCBI taxonomy): domain Eukaryota; kingdom Metazoa; phylum Arthropoda; class Insecta; order Orthoptera; family Morabidae; genus Vandiemenella; species Vandiemenella viatica. Next base: position 363,255,626 of record JARYHS010008074.1, on the reverse strand, counting down.
TATTCACCTGGTGTATTAATTTAAAAGTAACAAGGAGGTTACACTCTTCCACCACTTTCATCCGTCTGTCCTTCCATCTTTCCCTGATTCGTTTGCCTCGGCTCTCCATTAAATGTATCTTTCGTGGTATTTTGTACTCTTTATCATCTCAGCGTTGTCGTCTCTTTTTTTTCCTTTGGGCGTTTCCCCTTCATGACACCTTAACCTCATCATTTCTTCTCCTATTCATTCTCCTCTTCTGAGGAAATTCATTTCACTTGCCTATATCTTGCTTATATACCTTTACTTTCTTTTAAGTAGCATAATTAAGGAAGTAAACATAATATGCTGTATGGATAGAATGGTATTAAATAAGATGAAAACCATTTCAGTTGACAAAATGTGACTTGTTGGATAGACGAATTCTTAAAAGATCGAACGCAGAGAGTGAGTGTAAGAAATACATTAACAAAAGATGTGGAAGTAAATATTGAAGTGTGTAGGGAATATTGCTAGTCATTATTCTAACGAATGATTGTCATGATGCAATAGAATGAGAAGTTGTATTCAGATGATAGAGTTGTATATAATAAGATAAAAATGGTAGAAGATTGAACAGCTGCAGGGTGACCAGGGAAGGATACCTAACAGGTCAAGTGAACACTGAATGGAGGTAAATGCCAAGAAGAGTCAGCTTATTAGGCGTACAGATATTATGATTATACTGTGGGGAAGGAATTGCTTATTGAAGGCTTAAAGTACAAATATCTTGGCATAACATTTGATAATAATGTCAATTGGGAAGTTGGTAGGAAAAATGTTACAACACAATTATTATTATTATTTTTTTTTATTTTTTTTGGAGAGGGTAATGAGGGGATGTACCAGAGAAGTAAGGGAAAGGTTCCAATAGCTCAGGCCATTGCTTGAATAAAGAACGGTATGGAACCCACGTTTCGGGTTCTTTCTGTGGGTCTCCCATTAATTTCAGCAATGGAGTACAGAAAATTAAGGATTTCAGCTTTCCTTTCTTTTGCTGAAAATACTTCGTTTCTTATTTTAAGTGTATCGTATTCTACTTCTTAGTCTCTGCTTTTTACAGTTTGTGTTAGTAGTAGCATATTACCATTTTCATATACTTTTTCATTAGTTTTGTAAAAGTATTTTGCTTTAGAGTGTATCAAAAAAGTATCACGTGTAGACACCTCTTTTCCCAGTCACGTCAGCCATATTTGTAATCATGTTACTAGGAATTCTTTTTAGGGTTCCGTGCCTTCTGAATAAAAAGGGAACCTTTATAGATTCGCTGATGTGCCCTTCTACTATACAAACTCTCGTAATCACAAAACCCTTTAACTTAGAAATTTTGTAGTTGCACACTATTATAGTTTTTACTAATCATAACACGATTTCAAGATAAAATTTCGAGAAGCGTGAGAGATGAAAAAAATTTACAGTTTCTTAATATTCGACTGGAAAAAATATTTCCTTAATGTAATATTTATGGGATTTAAATGACGGAAGGCAACACTCTCACTCTTAAATTGCTTGGACTTTACATTTTATTAGGCTATTTGTTAAAGCTTTTGTAGGAAAATATAAAAAGACAGTAACTCCTCCTCCCTCTTCTTCATTTCAGGAACAAGTAATCACAAAATTCGTTAAAAATTTGCTCTGATATGAAGCCTAGTAATATTTACAGGAAAAGTATAGCGATCTTCACGGAGGTTATGTTTTTAAAAATAATCAATAAATTTGGCAAATTTGGTAATTTATGAGGTAATTTTTTCGACAAAAAACTTACGTGTTTCGTAATAAATATGTCGAGAAAACACTTTTTTGAATTTTTTCAATATACCCAATAATATTTTAACCTGATTTCTTTGTGTGTTTGAATTATTATACCATTTTAAAAACAATTTCGCAAATCGTATGATGAACTCACTTGAAAAATAGCTTGTTAATGATATTCTTAAAAATATAGTTACAATTGTTTTGATAATGATATAAATTTGATACCTACATAATCCGTGTAAGTAACCACAAGTGCGTGAAATTAAAACGTTAATTTAATTAATTCTTTTGACCGAATGAATTCAAAACTCATTCTTTGCTTTGGCAGAAAAAATTGTTCCAATGAGTTAATTTTTTCTTAACACCAGTTTCCGTGTGCCATCTGATGCATCTGTCGCGTTCCCGGTTCTCTTAGAACTCTGAGATACGCCTCTACAGTGGCTATTGCTAACCCTGGTATCGCCTTGTGGCTTGGGACGCAGGGTAGATACTTATGGGAGCAATTAGTCGAGTAGCTTGACTACTTGGAGGGAGCTAATCACTGTTAAGGTCTATAGCGCGGGAGTGCATGCTTCTATTGCTGCGATTAATGAAACAGTAGTGGAAGATACAGAAGTATATTTACAACCCTTTCATAGAAAGGAACAATAAGAAAGATACATAGAACGGTACTATGGCCCAGTATATATAGATACAGATGCTTACAGGTGTAGAGCAGGGCGGAGGCAGTGGCGAGGCTTCGGAGTCCGGTGTTCGGGCCTGGGCCCGGGCTGGCCCGCCCGGGCCGGCGATAACTTCCGTGTGACGTCCCCGACCGACCACGTTCGACTCAGTTCGACCAACCACTGTCTTGTGGCCTCCTTTATATACGCAATTACTGCTGATGTGACCCACTAACGCCTCAGTTGCCTCAACATTGCCTCACCTCCGCCGATATTGCTAGAGATCCAGGCATGGCACGCGACACATCATTTATTATGAGTTCAGTTCTACGATAAATAACTTAAAATTTATTGCTGTGTTTCAAATGTATTAGTTACATGTTGACATAAAATTCAAATTATGATTACAGTGTTAATTAGGTAACTAAGCCACGGACGTCCAGAGCTGCACACATTAAAATATCTTCCGCACTTTTTAGCGAGAATAGAGTATTTGATTAATTTTGTGACACTAGTCAGTATTGTACGTATGCGTCAACTATGATTATTTTTTTAAAAAAATGTATTATATCCGAAAAAAGCAGACGGAAAAATTGATTATTTTGCATTTCTTATGTTATTTTGAATATTGTTGTTAAAACACTCGCAGTGGATATTTCGTCTATTGTCAGGCCTCTGTACGTATAGTTTTAAACAGAGCACCACAGCAGAAATTTCATTGATAAAATGAGTTCTACAGTTTGCACGTAGTGTATAGTGCCTCAAATTCATGCATAAGGGAGTAGGAAAATTTTATTTTCTGGGCAAGAGTGTCAGGGATTGAAATAAAATACCAA